>JAIPRL010004207.1:0-40226 GCA_025469235.1 Pemphigus obesinymphae
ACAAAACAATCTATTTTTGTATCGTACCACGAATATTAGTATACGAATTACGATTATTGTATATTTTCTGCGTATCCCACCTCCAACGCCAAAAACTCGTTAGAATAATTAGGTGATTGATTCTAATTCAAAATATTTATAAACATCGCTCTATATTTATGGCATACTATGGAATTTAGGTATATGATTCGTAAATAATTTTCAATAAGTACATCATATCATATTATATTTATAAACGATAACAAAATATCGTCGATAATAAGTACCTAATCATATATAATACGAAAAAAATTATTATCCATCCCAAAAATAGAAAAAAAAAACTATTTATTTAAACATTTTTTTATTTTTTTTTGTGATTTACGACAAATTAGGTTCAAATTTTGTTTTCCTTGGTTCAATATTCGAACAACACTATTTTGTGATTAGTTCGGTGTGAATATTTTTAATTTTGAGTTTGATTTTTGAAACAAACCGAACACCCTGTTTGTAATAACAGTTCGTAATATCACTATAAATAATTATTAGCTTATGTGTAAAATGTTACAATATGATATAAAACATATGATTCGATTTTTAATTTGTTCATATCATGAAAAGTATTAGAATATGTTTTTGTAAGATTATCTAAAGAACACATTGGAAATTGGCTACAATATTTATTACATTTTGATACTAAAAATAACAATCTATCAGTAACATTAAATCTAATATTTAATTAAATAAGGATATTATCAATAATTTCATAGTATAAAATTTTAAAACTTAATTCACTGTTTTCTTCATTCTTTTCAGCTTTAAGAAATTTTGTTAAGCCAAATGCTTTACTGAAAATGTTTAAAAACTCTATTTCATTTCTTATTTTTTTATAAGATCACATGTTATATTGGTTTTTCTTAAACAATTTCAATGTCAAATGATTTAGTTTGTAATGTATTAAATTGTCAGTAATTAGAAATATATCATTAAAATGTGTGCTAAAAAAGCAAATTCAAAATATTTTAAATTTTCAAAATATCCAGTTGTTCATAAATAGATTCATCATCTGATTAAGGATCAATAATAATAATTTCAAAAATAATTTTAAATTTAGACCACTCATTAACCAATAAATGTTTTACTGTGATGACTACGTAGTTCGAACAAACTGGGAAATGTGTTTCCCATTAACAATATCAAATACATTGGTCAGGATGTTGAATTATGAAAATATTTGGATATACCAGTCATGATAGCCATGTTGCAATACTAAATTCAACCTATGTATTAAGCAATGAGTAAATAACGCATTAGGTATAATAACTTTTATTCTGGCCTGTAGGTCAGTTAGGTTCCCGATCATTACACTAGCACCATCGCAACATTGACCAACCGACTTTTGTTCTATATTAAATTCATATAAAATAAAACTAATTCAATTAAATAATCCTTCAACCAAGCCATCTTCACTAATATTGTGAAAACATATAAACCTTTCTACTAATTAAGATTTATTAGTAACATATTTTAAAACAATAATAATGCAAAAATACTATAAATCAAATAATTTTGGCTAATTTTTGATGAACCAGAAAATTCATTTTGAATAGTTTTATAATGATTTTATCTACTAAAATGCATATCAAATAACTCTTTTTGATATAATATGTGCATAATGTATACATCAATACCCTCAGAAGCGATAGCTTACAGGCGTCTCCGTCACGATAGATAACGTTGTGGAACCTGTAAGGTGAGTAACGCGGAGAAGCACAGCACAGGTTAGCAGCATGGCGTAACGGCGTACGCGGTTTTAAAATTTTTACCAATTGAAAAATTTAACCAATATGTTAATTAATAATTAATCAAGCACAATTCAAAATTATTTTTCTTCCTTATCTTTCAAGACAGGCGGTGCCTCCCTTGCCTCTCCACCAAAACCGCCACTGGCATGTATTAAGAAGGGAAAAGACTGAGACAGTAAGATTAGTAAAGGAATTATATATTGATAGAGAGGAAGACCGAAAAGAGGTGGGGAGATGTGTAGTAAGTGATATAAGGAAGATGAGGATAAACTAAGAAAATGCGGGAGACAGAGTTAAGTGGAAGTGTAGAACTAGGGTGGCTAACCCCAAATAGTTGGGAGAGAAGGCGAAGGAGAAGAAGAAGAGACATAAAGAACTAAGATATGTACATGTATATATTTTTTTTTAATCAACAGCAGAACGCCTGAAATCTATTTAAATTAAGTTTAAATTTATTTTTAAGTCTAAAACGTCTGTTTTTTATTTAAAATTTATTTTACGTTGGTATGTTAAATTTGAATATTTCACCTGTTTTTGGAGTTTTTTTTTTAAAATACTTTTTCAATATAACTCCAAAAACAGATGAAATATTAAAGTATTACTTACCTACACTACCGTTGGAAAGTTTCCGGACAGGGATATACTGGGTAAGTATAGTATATTTTGTTTCACTCTGGGGCAAGGGCCATACATTTGAAATATTGCCCTATTTAGGGTACAATCTTCTTTTCCGCCTAACATTCCCTCGCAGAGCTGGTCAGATTTACACTAATATAAACAACTTCTCTACCCTAAAATAGTCTAACACCTCCAAGGGCAAGGATGTTACGATAGATTAGACATGTAGTAAGCGTAGGGAATTTAAGTTAAGTTATGTTAAGTTAGACAGGTGGAAAGGATAGAGGCAGATTTGGTTATGTTAGATTAGATAGGTGTGGGGAGGTTATGTTAAATTAGGTTAGATGGGTGAAAAGGGAGGGTTGAGTTTAGGATAGGATTGTGCCCTATATAGGGCAATATTTTGGATGAGTGGTTCTTATCCCAGAACGAAGCAAAACATACTATACTTACCCTGTTTATCCCTATCCGGAAACTTTTCGGTGGTAGTGTGTGTAAAATAATTTTTAAATAAAAATAACATTTTAGGCTATAAAAAAATATATCAAAACATAATTTAAACGGATTTCAGGCATCGCACTGTTTATTAAAATAATATGTACTCTTCATGGTGTTTTAAGTATAAAACATTAGTATGATATGTGAAATCTGTCTTCACTAAACGTTAATAAAGATATAATAGTAAAAGAAAATATTTCAAAAAACACAATCATAAAAAAATACTTTTTCTAAATTTAGCATATAATTTTGAAACTAAGAAAGATGAAAAAATAAATAAAGACCATTTGATTTCTAAATATTAATTTAAAAATCTTATATCTCATTGTGTCCATCTGTCTGTTTGTACATAGTTATGAATTCATTAATTTGGTTACCAGGGAGTAGATATTAGGTGTTTATTTTATAATATTTTTATATTGTTTAAAATACATTTAGAAACTGGGAATTTAGCACGCTCACAGAATGAACTATCCAAATTTTTTGTAATCATGTATATTTTTTTTAAATAAACCTTTTTTTTCATATTATTAATATTTTAATTGATAATTTACAAAAATCTTATTATTTTTATAATATCAAGGAACAATTGACACTTTGGGCTCGAGTCAAAATGTGTTTATATTAATTTATTGGTAAATAATATTATATATTTACCAGCATGATAAGGAGCAGTATGAACACCTCTTCTGTTAAGAACTGTAGAAACTTCTTCTGTCAATTCTCTTGTTCTACAATATATTATTCCACACGGTTTGGTCAACTAAATATAGTTAAGTAATTATTAGTAACATTTTAATTCAATAGAAATTTAAAAAAAAATTACCGGATTTATGTTTACAGTATTTTCTAAAGCTTTTACATCATCACACAAACATTGGTTAACAAAGTCTTTTAAATGATCAAAGGAATCGTCAAATATAACATCATAAAATAGATTTGTTCTAAAACATGGCGTAAAAAACTTTGAAACTGGATTTTTAAGGCATAATACATTAAGTATGTCTTTGACAACATAAATATAATTTAATATACATTATTTAAATTAATTTAAACAAAGTCGATAAGTATTTATTCATATTATATACATCAGTACTAGCTGTAGCTGTAAGTGCAATTCAAGGAATTTGAAGATAAAGTTGACTAAGCGTGCCCAATTTCAAATAGTCAGGCCTATAATCATGACCCCACTGACTTGCACAGTGTGCTTCATCCACCACTATATAAGCCAATTTATTTTTTCGTACTAGGTAGGATAATAAACCCTGTTATATACAATTAGATAATATTATTATACAAATAATTTAATTTTATAATATATAATTACCTAAAGTATATTATAATATGTATAACTTAATTTCAATAACAAACCTTAAAAAAATCAGTGGCAGCTTGTTCAGGGGTCACATAAAGTAAAGAAGTAGATACTTGTACAGAATATAAATCGTGAATAACACGTTTTCTTTCAGATTCAGACATTTTTGAATTGATAGTTTCAGTGCGAATCTTTTAATTGTTTTAAATAATCAACTTGATCCTGTAAAAATAAAACGCATTATGTATTATCACAAATTTCTTGAAAAAGCAGATGTATACCTTCATTAAAGCTATAAGAGGAGAAAAAACTATAGTAATTTTGGGTGAATGAAGTAGAGCAGGTAGTTGATAACATAATGATTTTCCAGATCCGGCCGGCATTGACACAAACACATCGGACGTTCCTTAAAAATATATACAGTCAAAGTAATTACAAAAGCTAGAACTATAATAATACACTTACGTTTTAATATTGTAATAATGGCATTTTTCTGTACATCACTTTTGAAACTCGGATGATGAAAATAATGGTTTAGTTTTTGAAGAAGAGTGTTTGTTTCTATACTCATGGCTTTTTCACATTTACTCCGTATTTCTTCCGTCATTTTTAGTATATTATCTGATATTTGATTATATTATATTGTGGTAAATACTCTAATCAAAATGTAATTGTAATAAACAATTTATTTATAAATATAGTTGTATTTATGTTGTTAAGTTACCATTAAGTTAAGATGCCATATGTGTATAATTATTATCACATGTATCTTATAATTTTATATCCATTGTATTACTATCCTATCATACCTATACATTTCATAATCTATTTATTAATATAAAAAATAAATAAATAATACTCAGGTATAAATGTTTGGTAGCAGGATCTACAACTCGATGAATGAATAATAGTTAATACATACCTAAGATAAAAATACAAATCCAATAGTACTAATAGGTATTGTTTGGTTATGTATTTTTATTATTACTATTGTAGATAACTATAGTTTAAAAAAAAAAAAACTATTTTCAGATACCTAATATAAAAATATAAGAACTTATTTATTTCTAAATAAAAGTGTATATACTAATAACTAAATAGTAAGTACTCAGGTAGGACCATAATTATAATTATATTTTTATAGATATTATAACTTTTAAATATAAAAAATAAATCACAGTGTTGTAACTAGTAATAAGTTAATAATTTGAGTGTTAATTTTATAGAACAACATTAATAGTGTGTAAGTTTAAGTCTTATAGAGGAGGGGAGGTTATAACAAAATTATAAAATTTGGAATTTACAAATAAATAAATAACTATTTAGGTGTTGAATGTTGTGTGTTAAATTTTTGGGAGGGGCAGTAAAAAATACTTTTGAGAGGGGAGGTCTAATCCCTTATCCACTTGTGACTTGTAAAATCCCTCGCAATTTAGTGAACTAAAAACAATCCTTAGAGGATGCTATACCCGCATTTTCTGTCTCCGTCCATCTAATTGGCAATATAGCAAAATTATACAACGCAAAATTGAAATTATGGCATTTTGGTTAGATTTAAAGCTTAAACACTTATTATCAAATTTAACCAGAAAAATAATTTTGAGTGAACCTCATGGGCTTTTTGTAAAATATTGTCAGAAATAAAAGTTACGGCATTTTTAGTTTATGATATTTTTAAATAGCTTTAACTTTTTCATCAGACGATATTTTATAAAATGCTCATAAGGTTCATTCGAAAATATTCCTCGCTTTATATTTTGTAATAGGTATTTATACTCTAAATTTAACCTAAACGCCAAATTTCAATTCTGCGTAGTGTAATTTTGCTATATTATCTGTTAGATAGGCAGAGACAACAAATGCGGGTGTAACATCCTCTTAAATTGAACCTGAGATTCTTAAAATTATGCTTATGGGCCCAAAAATTTTGGCCCACCTAGAAAATATTTTTTGGCTACGTGCCTGTTATATAACAATAAAAAATTATGCCGTTATGGAACTATTTTAAGATAACTTTTAAAATGTATTTTAACACTTTTTAATTGTTACATTTTCATTTTTAAAAATCGCCTTTATTCAGAACTCCTTAAGATGGATGGCGAGGAAACTACACACTAGATTTTTAAGAGGTTCTTTGTATGCAATTTTTATGAATTTTAAGAAAAATGAAAATTTAGCTGTTTATAAATATTTCAATGCATTTTAAAAGTAATTTCAAAATAATTCTGTGCCAATCATGGGCGTTCATTAGGAGGGACAAAACAGGGCCATGTCCCCCCCTGACTTTTCCGTACCTACTATAAAAATGTTCTTTAAATTATACTAAATCACTAAATCCAGTAGATAGTTACTATAATATTTATGCATTATTTATTAAAATATAATATTTTATTTAAAAATTAAACATTGTAAATTCCCATTTTATATTTTTAATTTTTATGTAGACTACGCACGTCGCCTATATATAGTAATATATACTAATACATACTATAT
Source organism: Pemphigus obesinymphae (assembly GCA_025469235.1). NCBI lineage: Eukaryota > Metazoa > Arthropoda > Insecta > Hemiptera > Aphididae > Pemphigus > Pemphigus obesinymphae. The sequence goes on from JAIPRL010004207.1 coordinate 6,709, forward strand.
CTACACGTATTTATATTTATTTATATTATATGGGGGGCATTATTTACGAGCTTATAATATTTATAGCCATTCCATAATATTATAAAGGTTTTGTGTTTATATTTTCTTCCATTATATTATTTGTATTTATTTTTCTAGAATATTCGGGAATTATTTAATAAGAATTTTTATTGAATATTCCAAAATTAGATAAAATATAATATGTAAAGAAGTTCGTCAATATTGTCAGTACAGATACAGATTCTCACTAGTGTTCTACTGTCGCCGATATCTCGGTATTTTATTTAAAATGTCAAAGCAAAAAAGTCAAATAAAAATGTAATGGTAGATGCATAGGCCTATCCAGACTTTCTTCGCGGGTCATGCACTCACTCCCCCTCCTGTACCACTAAAAAAAAGGTCAAAATTTTTTTTTATTATTATTTTTCTCTCATAACCAAGTAATAATTGTTTCAAAGTACTAAATTCTGAATATATCAAAATGAAAAACATTAGTGACTCGAGTCTTTCATGAGCCATTGTGCTGCAAAAAGTTTTGTTTTCACGATGGCCAATTTTGAAAATGCACGAACTACAGCTAGTCACAGGAATGGTGGCGAAAAGTATTATTATATTATAAAAATAAACAAAAATTTGTTCTATCATTTGTATTTAGGAAATTAATTCAATTATTAATCGTCTTAGAAATTATAGCTGTTAATTTATCAATGAAATTTAAAATAAGGTGCACTTCATTCGTTGGATGGAAGCACTTATTGGATAGGATACCTACCTACTCTTGGTGGATATATTGCATTTGAAAGTAATGATAAGTCATTGAACTTGAAAAAAACGATTTTGAGTGCAGCCTCGGTGTACTTTACATAACTATTAATATTAATGATATTTTCAGTAAATTTAACATTATATTAAAAGAGTAATTGTAGAAAAAAAAAATATCCTTGGAAAACCACTAGCTCTCTCACTACGCTCAAAATCTAAAATACTTTTTTCCCGACGATATTTTAAATTTAGTTAAACAATTAAAGTAATGCACAACTAAAGTTACATTAAATTTTTTTACGTATTAAAATCTAATTTTACCAACTATTTGGACTTAAATACCTCAAAAGTGATAATTTTGTTGAAAAAATTTAAATGACTATAAAAAAAAATGTGACTACAGATTTTTGAGATTTTTAAATTTAATTAGAGTAATGTATATTTAACGTTGTATAAAATGTTCAGGTCTTAAACCCAAAATTACCCCTTTTAGAACTTAGAAACCTCAAAATCTAAAATGTCTATAAATAGCCCACAATTGAAAAATTTTTTAATTAACGTGAATATATTACTAAATTAAATATTCAATGTAAATTTCAAGATTTTAAAGTTATTATTTTCGAAATTACGTAGAAATGAAAAATCTCGATTGGACAAAATTGTATTTTTGCTGTTTTTCGTCATTTTTGGGTAGTTTTTCCTTACGCATTAAAAAAAACAAAATTTATAATATAGTATAATTTATATTAGCCACAGACATTAAATAAAACAATAAATTCATGACAAAATAACCTAACATAAAATAAATGTTGTCATGAGTATATTATTAATACAGCACAGAACACAGTAATTCAGAAAAAATTTAAATTTGCTGCTGATTTTGCAGGTCGTGCCTGTGTATGATAGGAACGACACGTAGACACGTCTATGGCATAGATGAATGTGCTCAGGTATGTACAAACATCACATTTTTATTCTAGGTTCATGTCAAATTTATATAGTGAATCGGTCGCATTAGCGCGTATTTACGTAGGTATCCTATTGAACATTGTAGTAAATTTCATAGTTTAATAATTTTAACATTATTAATTAAATAATTAACAGTGCAAAAATAAAAAAGTCTTTATTATTTAAATCATATCGATCTTTTGTTTGGGGGTAATAGACTCCTCAGAACCAAAAAATATTAATTTAAAAAACTTAAATACCTATAATTAATTGTTGTAGATGGAATTTTTTAAACATAATAACTGGAAATAGAATTTAATGACTTAAAAAAGTAATAATAATGCCCTAATAATGAATAAAATTACCACATTTTAGATTTTGAGCTGTGCAAAATATTTTTTCGTTTTACAATGATGTTTATGGTTTATTTGTTTTATTTTTTTTTTAATTTGTCGATTTAAAAAAAAAATTAGAAAAAAATAACGAAAAATACAGGTTAAAATAATGGTTATTTCGACATAAATCCGAAAATATTAACTCTAAATAGGTACTTCAAAAATTAACAGAGTATGTATTTTTTTTCTAAGCTCAAAATAAATTTAAAAAGGATTTTAATAACGATTAAAATTAAAATTTTAAAGTATACCAAATTAATGGTTTAATATAATATTTTATAACTCTCATGACCTATCCTGTATACTAGGGGTCTCCAACCTACGGTCCGCGGGCCGGATCCGGCCCGCCAAGCTAATTAATGTTTTGAAAATTAGTTTTCATTGTTTTTAATTTATTTATTTATATTCAATCACACTTATCTAACTTGCATTGTACTCGACAGTTACACGATAAGAGATAAGAGATGATTAACTTTTTCCGTAATTATAATAACGCTATCGAATGTGTATGTGTAATTGACGGGTTTTTCTAACTGCGCAAGTGCACTGTAATGTAGTGAATATATAATATTGAATCGGTTTTTATAATTATCGCAGTTTAGTGTCGTTTCTTATCGAGTGTTGTGCTCTGTGCTGTATTTGGTATTAAATATGAATTTAAGTAAAAGGCGGAAAGTCCATATAGGGTGCCGTGTTTTTAACGAAAAGTGGAATAATGACTACTTCTTTATGGAACAAAATAATTTTGCTTTATGCGTTATTTACAAGGAAAAGGTTTCTGTTTTGAAAGAATATAATATTCGTAGACATTTTGAAACTAAGCACGCATCTACATATAACGAGCTGTCTGGTAAACTACGATCAGATAAGTTTGAAATCTTAAAACAAAATTTACAAGCTCAACAATCAATTTTTACAAAACGGTCACGTCAAAATGAGTCTCTTGTAAAAGCAAGTTTTCAAGTAGCTCGTACTCTGGCAATTCACTGATGGTGAAATTGTAAAGGAATGCATTTTGAAGGCAGTTGAAGAGATTTGTCCCGATAAAATGAATTTATTCACTGGTGTTAGCTTGTCAGCGAATACAATTGCGCGACGTACCACAGATCTCGGAAATGATATTTTTCGTCAGTTAAAAGACACTGCTAAATATTTTAAATATTTTTCAATTGCCTTGGATGAATCTACCGACTCTTTGGACTCCGCACAGGTGCTTGTATTCATCCGCGGAGTCGATGAGTCTTTCAAAATAACAGAAGAATTGGCCGCCGTACACTCAATGCAAGATACATGTACTGGTAATGACATTTTTCTGAAGGTAAAAGAATCTATTTTGGCTTTGGGTTTCGATTCTAAAATTTTAAAAGACGTAACTACTGATGGTTGGAGGGCGCAACATGTGTGGAACACATAAAGGTTTGGTTGGAAATGTTTGTAAAGCTGTATTGGAGACTGGAGCAGCAAAACCAATGACTATTCACTGCATTATACACCAGCAAGCTTTGTGTGGGAAAAATGCCCCAATATCTGAAATTATGAATGTTGTTGTGTAGAATGTAAATTATATTGGAAAAAGTGATCTCAGTCACCGTTAATTTAAGAACTTTCTCGCTGAAATCGAAAGTGAATACCCAGATATTCCCTATCATTGTGAAGTTCGTTGGCTCAGCCGAGGTTATGTCTTGAAAAGATTTTTTTATCTTCGTTCAGAAATTGATCTATATATGACAGAAAAAAACCACGTTGTAACTGAGTTAGCTGATTTGTCATGGTTATGGAAACTAGCTTTTCTCGTTGATATAACTCAGCTCCTGAATGAGTTAAATTTATAGCTACAAGGAGCAAACTCGTTAATTTCAAATACATATTTTCACATCAACGCTTTTAAATTAAAACTAACTCTATTCACAAATCAATTAATAGAAAAAAATCTTGCCCATTTTCCAACATGCAACAAATTCAAACTTGAAAATGATGAAGAATTCCCTATCGATTTTGCTATTGGAGTTCTCACCTATTTCAAAGAACAGTTCCAGACCCGGTTCAGAGATTTCGAAAGTGCAGAAGACCGTATTCGAATTTTTGAAAATCCATTTGTCATTAAAATAGAAACCTTACCAACAGAGTTTCAGCTTGAAGTTATCGAGCTGATATCAAACAATAATTTCAAAGCCTATTTCAAGGAAACTAGTCTCCAACAATTTTACACCATGTTGCCAGAGGAGTCATTTCCAAGTCTCAAAAAACATGCGCGTGAAATGATGTCAATATTTAGCTCCACTTACTTATGTGAGCAGACATTTTCAAAAATGAAATGCGTCAAATCCAAGTACAGAACTAATTTAAGTGATGAATATTTACAAGCGATAGTGCTAATTGGAACCACAAATTTTAATGCAAATTATCAAGACATTTTAAAAGACAAGCAGTTCCAAACATCTCATTAAGTAACTTAAAACAATTTTGAATTACAAAAATAAAATAATTATTTGAATAAACATGGATTTTTCTATATAAATCTTAATATATTCTTCAATTGCATAACCTCTCTTTTCCTCTAAAACTTTAGGCCCGCGATGCCAAAGCGTATCTCAAATTTGGCCCGCCGTAAAAAAAGGTTGGAGATCCCTGGTCTATAACAATAACAACACTTTTGAAAAATGTATTATAAATTATAATTATTGACATTGTAATTTAAATTCAATAAATAGTGATTATTTGATAATATTACGTTTAATATTAATTGTTTTATTAAGTTCTGCAGTTCAATTTTAATTAACATCTATTATAGAAATATTTGCCATAAGAATATGGCATTCTATTGTTCCGTCGCCAAATTTATACTACGGATGAGGTCACAGCGAAAAAGATGGCATGGGTTGACGATGTTTACATGAGTATGAGGCATGCTCGATATATAATCATATTAAATATTTGATAACATAGGATTTTCATTTCTTATACCATGACTAATAACACTACCAAATAAACATTCCAATGGATACATTTCATAGGCTCAAATACTTTGATAGTATGCTTTCAATGATCGACATTTAGAGATCTATCTCTTACCACACTTCTTAATGGCTTTCCCAGTTCAGCATTGATTGTACTTCCATTGACAAAATCAAAAACCTTGTCCATAAAAAGACAAAATTTGTAGCAACAGAATTAGTCGGTATACTGTATTTTGGATCTAAATAGTATGTTCAACATAATATTAGTTACTTATATTTACATAACAAATTTCATTAATATGCTTACCATTATCAGACATCAGTTTTATCCACAATGATTACATCTACAAATTCGATTAACTCGTCTATCAGTGGTTGCTTAGGGCCATCTAATAGAATCTCAGGGGGAATTATAACTAGAAATAAAATAGGTTAAATTATTAAACATTCGACAAATTACTTTTCAATATATTATAATATACTTAAGTATATACGAGTTAAACAATTACATAAAACTCATCAGTGTGGTCAAGTGAGTACTCATTGTTTATTGGTATTTTTTTCTTAGACAGAGATAATATATATGGTTTACCTAGTATAAAACATATCTTAGTATATCTCTTATTTCTATACGTATAATACTATTATGATAATAATATACACTTATGAAGTAATATATATAGTTCATAATATACACATATACCTATATAAAATTTTTATATGTTTTATTGACGCATTGTTATTATCTAGGTATAGGTACATACAACATGGTAATCTTAAATAATATAAATAATAAATATCAAGATAAACATAAGTAATACATACTTAGTAATGCTAAAGTAGGCATTAAATCTTTCTTTAATCGAATAGTTCCCGGACTATAGCAAGAACTGTTAAAACGTTTTGTATATATAAGGTATGACTTTCTCACATACGGCTTGTAAATATTTTTCAACTTCATGTTCTCAGTTCTTGAAATCCAGACAGCGAATTCATATTTTCCATAGGAAAACAATGTTTTCTCATCGATTTACCGCTTTTGCAGCCAAGCACATAGCACTTGACCGATAAAATGGTGGACAAAATATGTAGCAACAAAATATAATTAAGAATGCAAGAACATTTTGGTAAAAATTGGTGAAAATGAAAAAAATCGCAGACAGAAAAAACTCGTAAAGCTATTGATCAAATGCGACGTTAACATTTCATTTTTGTCAGGTTATAAAATTCAAACCCTTGTTTTAATCGTTTAATTTCGTTCATGGAGTAAAAAAAATTATTCCATGAGATAGAACAATAGCGAAGCTCCTGGTTTACTTCGCTACTAATATCAGTGTCATCGAATTTACAGGTATAAGTTAACATGGTTTGGTCTGGTTTCGTAGGTGATGGTTGTAGGTTTTACCCCTAGATGGCGGCACCTAAAACGCGTTACCGACACTGGTTTTCGACTGGTTTCTGTTAATAGTGTATTGCTGGGTCTACCTGGTGGTAAACCACTATTTAATGTTGTAGCTCGAGATTCTCAAATCTCGGTACAATAACTTATCATTTGGTTTGGGCCATTACAGTATAATAGTAAATATGTCAATCAGTCTAGATTTATAGTCGTTTGGATTTTACATATTATATGAATATATATATTTTTTAAACTTTATACATGAAAATGTAAGAGAGATCATCTTTACGGTAATTTTACATTTTTTATTTTCGTTGGTTTAATATTTATACATTTTCAAACTTTAGTCAGACACTATGCAATTCTGGATTTTATTTTATTGCACTATTTATTATATGTACATTATAAATTAATTGGTCTAGGACTTAATATGAATTACGAATGTCAGAATACATAATAAATTTGTAACATATGTGAAAATTAATAATCGATTTCAAAATGTGTTAATCGTTGATTCAATGTCAAATGAATGAATTGTGTTCGAAATTCAATATCGAATAGGTACTAAAATAATTTTACAACAAACATTTAATATATAATAAATAAAAATATAATATAATCGAAAACCACTAGCTCCCTTTTTCCGCTCAAAATCTAAAATAATACTTGGTATATCATAATATAAATATTATAATATAATTGTCATTACACATTATACATATATATTTAACCCATGTGACTATAGATTTATTTTTTATGAAAAGTGTGTGCCGTAAAATATTTATTATAACTCGTAATATGAGATTATTGATTGAAAATACACCGACATAATAATTATAATATAAATGTATTACATATTATGTAATTTTAAAATATTTTAGTATTAAGTCAAAAGTATTTATAAAGTCAATTAGTTTACTTTTAAATCCATAAAAGTACAACTTATACACAGATTCAAAATGTATAAGTATGGTATGCTATAAGTATAATACGATATAAATATTTAATGACTGTGTTGTATCTTGATGTTTAACAGAATATTTCGTAGTATAATTATACTAATTAATATCGAAACAACTTAACTTATACTCGTAATATTATTATATATATATATATTATGTTTTTTAATGATAAAATATTTTCGATCGATCTTCATAAATTAGCTCCAATATATTATGTAAAAATAACTATACAATTGTTTCATGTTGATTTGTTAAGTTTAACAAGTGTACAAACAGCCCTAAAAGTTCAAAATCGTATATTTTTCAAAATATCAGTATTTTGTAGTTTTTAATTAATATTTCATTAAAATGACTGACTATGTATCACAATGTATATAAAATTAGTTTAAATATGTATAAAAACTATGTATTCAAAATTGTGTGTTGATTAGTTAAGTTTAACCCGTGCTCCAAAAATCTCAAATTTTAAAATCATATTTTTATTCAAAATATCATGTTTTTTTTATTACTTTTTAGTAAATATCTTATTACAATGGTTGTCTGTGTATCAAAAGTATTACCTTTGATAATAGATAGTTATTATAATATTTTAATAAATTTTAGTAATTGATGATAAAGTTCGGTTGTCGAGACTGATATTATTAAAGATTATTTTATGTACTCGTATCAATCATTGAGTTGTGCTGCCACATAATTGTACAGTTCTGGCTATGTATTAAGAGAATGTGTACAATATCAATATTTCATTATATCAATATAATTATACAGTGTTATCGTACATGGTTCAATAATATCTATTATTATATTTTCCTCTTTATTTATTTAAATTAATACCTCAAATTGATGTTGAAATACAGATAATATAATATATACACAGTAGACAATTATTATAATATTAATATTATAATAACTACACTAATGCTGGTTTATAACAGGTAAACTATTAGGAAAGAAATCCACATTAAATAAATTACTTTGAACAAGAAGTCTGTCAAGCGTATATTGTTTTAACCATAATTTTTACGTTGGATTCTTAGATGAAATCTTGAACATGAATTAGTATTATGCTGTGGTACGTGAAAAGAAATACGTTCGAGAAATAGAGAACAAGAGAACAATGACATTTACTAATTTGCTTGCCTGGGCAAGTTAGTCACAATTTTTAACTAGTTGAAGTTAGAATATTAAAAAAAATTAACTAGTTACATATAAAAAGTTTATCATATATAGTAACTTAGTTAGATTATAAGTTGGTTGATTAAAAAACTAAACTAGTTTAAAACTAGTTTAAAAAAAGTTAGTAACTAAAAAAAAATATATATACCTATTTGTATGGATTTACGTTTATAATTTTGTTTACCAAGTCGAATAACAGAAGAGCAACATAATTTTAAATTTAATTTATTCAATAATTATTCTACTTATTAACATTTTCACCCCTATTTAAAAAATATCAAATAATATAAAAAAATAAAAATAAAATAAAAATCTAGTATAATATGAATATTTAATGGTTGATTTATTTTATTTTTGCTAAATTTCAATCATGCTAAAGAATTAAAAGTGTAATTTTCAATATTTGAGTATACGTCTAACTAATAAAATGTGTTTTTAGCCTTCTTTACTATTTGAGTAATGTTGATATATTATGCAGGTTTGGTGTAATTTTTTTAATTTACTATGCCTTAAAAGTTTAGAATCTATTAATCTCACACCATAATGTACTAAATTATTTTTTATTAATTAATTTATTATTATATAATATTGTAATTACTAGTGTAATTATAACTTTATCGCTTATAAATTACACATATTATTTGTTTCGTATTTCTAAGATGTATGTATGTGGATTGATAAAAATGAGAAATGCTAACGAGTTATTACATGTTTCATATTTATATGTATTTATATTTAATAATTTTGAAATTGTTTGCACGACGTTTGTATTCAATTTAAATATAATATACTGCTAAACTGTATATATCCACGTTTATATATAATATAAAAAATATTATAAAGGTGGCGTAGACAGTTATTTTATTGAAAATGACGTGTTAATAGTTATTTTAATTGTGTAAATATTTATTTAACATTAACAGTCGCATGTTGTTAATTGTTTAAAAATAGTTGGAAAAGGGTAAAACTATAATTTACTTATCATTACTACGAGTACCTATATGTAAATTGTCATCAGTGATAAAATTTTATGACAAGCTAACGAATTAAAATCATACAAAGTATTTTATTTGTATATTATACTAAAATATATATTGATCATGAATTTATATTTTATAAGAAGTAATTTCCAGTTACTCATCACATTGACGTTTTTGGTTGGCACATCGAGTATGTATGACTATATTTATATAAATTCAATTTCTGACAATCATATTGTAATACTGTATTTAATAGTAAAAAAAGTAAAACTAAATGAATGTCATTATTTTATGACATTTTTTTAATTGTGCATATCTAACACATCACATTAAATCGTATTTAAGGACTAGATCTATGCAATATGTTTACCGATCAATTATCAGTCTTGCAAAGAGTGTGTTTTTTTGAAGAAAAAATTCAGAAATAACACATTTTCCGAAACAACCAAAATGTACAGCTATCGGAATATTCGGTGATGCGAAAAGTAAGTATTGCATTCTTGATAAATTTACTTTGAGATACGTCGATTCAGTATAATTATTGGGCAGATTTTATATCAAATGTATTTATTTATTGTATTATTCTATAAATGTAATTTCCCTTCGTCCAATTCTAATTAAATAAACGTTGTTTTACATTTTGTTGTATTTTTATTTATAAATGCTTTTAATTTATATTTCGGCTTTTATGTAACTTCTCAGACCGACAATCAAACAAGATATTTTGCTGATACTATTTTTATGGTAGTTTTCTATATAAATGGTTTTTTCAAAGACTTATATCTAGTACCTATTTAAGAATTTCATGTTTAGTTTTCCTGATATTATATTATAATTATTAATTGCCCGTATTATAAAACATTCGTAAAGTATCACAAAAATTATAATTTTTATATTTTATAATTTATAAATATATACAAATATTATATCACATATAAGTAATGAAATCAGTCAGATATAAAATTACGCTTCGAAAACATGAAAATAGACTAAATATAGTATACAACTTTCATGATGTCATTTTAAAACAGTTTTATTAATCGTTATCATAAAACAATCCTACATAATAAGCATAGTTATGATATGCAAAGTAAATATATATATAGGTATATAAGTAAATTAAATAATATATTCCTGATAATTCAAATGAAGAAGGTAAATTATTTATCAATAAAATAAATAATAAGGATACTACCTAATTGTATACTGTGGTAAATCCGAGTTGACACTAATTATTTTTATAAACTATTTATTAATTTTATCAATTGGACTTTATCTGCAAGATACGAATTAATCCAATCTTTTCAATGTCTTCTTATTCTTCAAAGTTTTTTAGTAAATGTTGAAGATTTAGAAGTGTTTGAAGAAGATTGAATTTGTAAAATTTGTTCGTCTTCCCTTTCTGATAGAATTTTACCTCTTTTTACCTCAACTGATGTATATTAATTCATCATTTGATAAGCGAATTTTTGACACTTAATATATCTACCTTAATGATATGCAAAAAAAAAAAACATACTATGAATAATATTAAAGAGAGTAAAATTAATAGATTTGTTTATTACGATAAGTACGACTTGTGTTATGTAAATCAATATTATGATATAATTAATAAAATGTAGTATGTAATCACTTGTAATCAATATCCGAAAAATTAAATCTATTAGCTTTAACAACACGAGAATTCTTTAAACTATTTTCATTTAAGTCCTACTAAGGAATTCTATAGGAACTTGGAAGGGATTTCTTAATAACTCATAATTTTGAAGTTGTCTTTAGGACTACCTCGTTGAATTTCCATTAATAAACTCCCTTAAAATATCCATGGGAACTTATATGAAGTTCCTTGATAATAATTATCTTCTTAAAAAACTTTTTATATAATTTTGTTAATTCCAGAATAACTATTCATTATTATTGTTATCGGAATTAGCTATAATAAATACAACTTCAATTGTTCCATTTAATCCACGCTAAAATATCTTTATTTGGACTAGGGAGAGAGAAAAAAATCGAGTTGAATTATTTTTTGTGAAGTGAAAATAACAGAAAATAAGAACATATTATGAAATAAAAATATAAAACTGAGTTTTGATTTTAAAATAATTAAGAAACGTGAACCACCCAAAATCGTAGCAGAATGAGTAATGCATGTACTAGATTTTTTATAGAAATGGTTCAAATATAAGTGCAAGATAGACATTATTTATGTCATCAGTGTTTATGCAGAATGTTTGTCGTCATGTTGTGTTAATTTGGGGGGGGGGCTGCAAGCGTCCCGAGCTATTTAAAAAAAAAATGTTTATCGTATTATCTTAAATAACACTTATGAAACATTTGCGGACAATTTGACTTAAATTAGAACAAAGCGAGAGTTCCGGTTACGTTTCTAACTGTCCTTTTTAGAATTTATATATAAGTGTTTTTCACGGAATTTCTGTGATATTAGGAAAGTGTTTCATACTAATCGTATTTTTCAAAGTCATTAAATAACAACTCTAAGTTGTTGTTTATAGAAAAATATTGATAAAATAATTTTTTGAATTCATATTTTTCATGTTTTTATTCAGAAATATTTTGATTTTCATTGGTTTTTCATATGGAATAGAAATAATGATAAAGTATCTATCAATATATGTGTGTACCTATATATTATACATATAATATATATATAAATATATCTGTCGAATTTTAGCCTCACCCGGTGAAATAAAAAGACTGAGAAAAAAACTTCCACTTGCATATGTTCATAATCTTCAAAGTCTTGAAAAAATGTCATCAGGTCTTAAAACGAATAATTTCGAATATTTATTACAAGAAATAAATAAATTAATAACTACCCACAAAATCAATATTTTAATATTTAACAATATAAGGGAAATACATGTACGGTAATTTATGAAAATTTTATTGTAACTTATATATAAATTTAGGTAAATTAATTTATTTTACGAGTATATGTTTAGCAAAATCCAAGGATGAATTTAAGGAGAAAGAATACCGACCAGTATAATGAAAGAGTTCTAATAAGAAAAATGTTAAGGGAATTAAAAACCCAATGGCCAAATGTATTATTGGGAATATCGATATCCAAAAACTACGAAGTAATGCAAACAGGTATTTTAATTTGTAATATAATTAATAACGTTAAATTATTTAATAATGTATTTTCACTTTTGATGTTGTTTAACGGCTAAACCGATATTGACAAAATATGAAGTCGTCGATTAAGTTATCGGTTTTATTATGTATACCAGTATACAGATTTGGGAAGTATCTCCGATACAATTATCTTAAATATGTATCTTGTATCTTGTATCGCGATACAGTTATAGAAAGTATTGAGTATCTTGTATTGCGATACTATTTTAGTCTATTTCATAAAATTATTATCAACGAAAGATACTCGATGCATTAAAAAGATACTCGATGCATTAAAAAGATACTTCGAAACATTATTTTTTTTTTTGTCAATTAAAGATTAGCAGCTATTATTATTAGGAATAGAAGTAAGAAATTTATATTTTACACAAATTTTTTTTGTCATCGTTATAATATTGTATTTTATAAAATATTAATTTTATATTCCAGTAGGTACTTTAGCATCATTTGGGAGAGGTGCCGGGTATGAAACATAAAAATAAAATGACACCCCTGAGTAGGTATTTATAGTCTATGCAACAGTACTATACAAAATATCATATACAATATAATAAAGGCTCTGACATTATTATTTTGTTATTTATTATAAAAATATCTTTAGCATATATTTTTAGACACTAAGTATGTATAATATTAATATAAGCCATAAAGTACAAACACTATAAACAATATACCGTGTACGACATATTTTCTTTCTAGGCATACGCAGTGATGTTCCCACACATTTTTTTGAGAGTATATTAAACCGTTAAGCAGGGATAAGCCAAAGACATATGTCTGGTGGGGGGAGGGGTGTGCCGTCTAAATTCCGAAATACCCTTAATATTCCTTGAAATAAGCATAAAAAATAAAGGTCATCAACTTTCTGTTTTTGCCAACTGAGCTGAGTGTTGGGGGGAGTATAACACCCCCACCCACCCCTAGTCTCGTCCCTGCCATTAAGTACCCAAGTCCAAAACATTCAATATTATACATATATTTTTCTTACAATTTACAGGAGGAGATGCTAGGATAGAGGTGATTTTGATAGTATGAAAAATAATAAAATAATTAAAAGTAATTATATTTCTTCTTAAGGTATAGTATAGAGACAGTATAGAGGTCTACAGTACAGTGGGAAAATTATTAGATATAAATTCCAAAAATAAACTTAATCATAAAAATAAAAAATAGACTAAAGCTTTTGAAGCCTTTCTTCAGTACTTATGTTTTTTCCAATGCGCATAACTTGAGATTTGAGAGTATACGCAGTATACTCATGATTTTTCAAAAAAATCATGAGAGTATACGGTGTATATGGAGTGTACTCTATAGGAATACCACTGAGCATAAGTAAGATCATTCATAATCTTCAGTCGTGGCAACTTCACTTTTCTATAGGAATCACTGAGACGAATCCCGTCTCATTATTATTATATTATAAATATAATATAGACTAAAGAATAATATAAACATATTATAGTGAAATTAATAAAATTATTTAAAATTAATTTTAATGTATTGAGTATCTATTATTTAAATACTTAAAATGTAAGTATCGAGTGTCATGTATTGAAATACTTGTAAGAAAAATATTTAGTATCGAATATCTAGATACTCATTTTAAAATATCTTGTCCAAATCTGCCAGTATATCATTTAATTATCCTAAACTGATATTTTATAAGTAATGACGGTACACAACATAATAATGTCTATTAAGAATTTGATCTCTTATGATTCTCCTCAACACATATACTGTTCAAAGTCAAAAGAGAGTCAGCGACCACGCATATATAAGTACCAGAATAATTTTTAATTTCACCCGAATGTTATGCGCACATTTTCTTATATTTTTTACTGCTTTATTCCCCGTGGTTTTGGTGAAACAAAACTACCTAAATTAAAAATGAATGTAACAGGTAAATCTTTATCTGCGGTATTCAGATCTACTGAATAACCGATAGTTAAGTATACGACGATAAATAAGCCGTTCCCATGACCATAGTATAGTTTATCCCATCTTACAGTCACTACCCACAGCACATTCTGGTGTGAATCGTGGAGGTCGCAACCAATCAGCCGAACGCCGGCGTTCCTGCAAAAGTGACAACTAAGGCTGACCGCACACAGGTAGAGCAAAAATGCTTTAAAGCGACTTAAGGCGCTATATTGTGATCAACGAAAAATAAAACGCGTGTATTTCATTAACGACAAGCACACAGATAAAGCGCAGACAAAACAAAACATGTTTGCCTTTATTCATGACTAATGATGCTTTATTGAAATAGAACATGCGCACTTTTGATTAATCTTAATCAAGCAGTCGCTGGATAATTATATCCAGATTTTTCCAAAAATTATTTATTTATGCTAAAATATCTACAATATAAACGTAGGTAATTATATATTTATATTTTATAAATATTATTATATCATGACATAGGGAAAGTGGCGTTCCCATGGCCCAGTGCCCAGTGCCGAGTGCTGCAATTGCCATTACCCAGTCTTATTCGTCTGGGTTAATCTGGCTCTCCAGGTTGGGGGTAGGGCATAGGGCTAACAACCCTACCCTTTAAAAAACCACATGTTTAGGAACCAAGTAATAATATGCCTCAGAACAGTGGAACTAAGGATAACAAGAGTAGGAACTGGAAAATGGCCTTGCATTTCGGGACTTGACACGTACGAACGCTATTTGAAACGGGATCAATGAACTATATGGTACGAGAAATAGAAAGATATAAAGTTAAATTGGTATCATTGCAAGAAATCAGATGGAGTGATAGTGGCTCAATAAATACTGGAGATATTACGATTTTCTATGGGAAGTGCAGCGATCAACGGCAGTTTGAAACAGGCTTTGCGGTTCATAAAAGTCTCGTTCCGTCCATAAAGAAGTTTAGAGATATCAGCCCAAGAATCTCCATAATGACCATTAGAGCCCAGTAGTTTGATGTTAGTTTTGTAAGCGTAATGCACCAAATGATGATAAGACTCAAGAAGAAAAGGAAACCTTTTATGAAGATCTAAAAAACATAGTAAATGCTTTAGCAAATAATAATATACATATAATACTAGGAGACCTAAACGCAAAAATAGGAAAAGAGAGGGTGTTTAAACCTACAACCGACTCATATCAGATTTATCATGTTTTGATAAACTCAAGATTTAGTAACGCCATACAAGAAATAAGGACTGTTAGGGGAGCAGACTGCGACTCTGACTATTACTTAATGAAAGTCAAAATGAGACTAAAGCTTAAAAAGAAAGAAAATAGGAAGAGCACATTCTTATATAATTACGATATCTCTAAACTTAATCAAAACATTTAGTAACAGTTTTGTACATAAGATAAATAGCCAATTGGCCACTATATGTCATATAGTCACATACTATATGTGCTAATATGCTAGACACAGTTGACGAGAAATAGAAAGCTATACAAAGTACGATCAAATCTATGTCGGAAACGATAATAGGTATTAAAAAGAAGAATTCCAGTAAACCGTGGTTTAATAGCGTATATGAAATATCTCTAAACAAGAAAAAAGACGCTAGAAACTCATTGTTCAGCGACCCTTTGAATGAGGAGAAAAAGAAAAGATACAAAGAATGTCGAAAGGAGACGAATAGTATCTTTAGAAAAGAAATGGAAAAATATATAAAAAATAAAAAAAAATAAATATTATTATATACCTATAGTAATTTTATATTATATTTTATTTAATAATAAGTTTTATAAATTAAATAACTAGTAGGTACCATTTTATTCAATAGGATTATAAAATGTCGATTGAACATGAAATAAACCTCGAAAATATCATTAGTACAAGAGAGTCAGTTAATAATAATTATGGCAACAGAAATATCGGATAAAAATTTTCACGAATATAATATTTAATTGTGTTATTTTCAGTTCGTTTCAAGTTCAAAGGATGAACCCAAAGTTTTTTTTTATTTTCTTCCTGTTCAATTTCTCTAAAAAGAAACCATAAAATGGGAATAGCGACGTAATCCACGTCGGACATTTTGATGACTGGTTTTACTTCTATCAGACTAGTGTGTGACTAATATTTGACTAATGTGTGACTAAACTATGTCTTATCTAGTGCACGATCATAATGCTTTATTATAATTGAAATCAAAATGACTGAACATGACTTAAATTCCTTCAGTCAATTATGTTTTACCAGTGTGCGGTCACCCTTAGGCAACCTCCCCCTAGGCAGCGGGCGTCTAGCCACGGACCACTCCCAACGAATTCACCGGATGACCTAACAGCACTGGGAAACATGGCGCCTGGGCTCGACCGGCACCTGCACCAAGGTGTCCTTACATCATGCCGTCCATCCGAATGTGTCATCTCATTCCATCTTAAACGGTCTGCGCCCCCTCTCGTAATACTTAACCGCCTCTACGGGGAGGTTTTCCCAATCCAATACTGCAATTCCTTGGACTTGGGGTTAGGCATGGGAAACCCGTGTAGCTATTTGCGACAGGGTTGTTAGGGACGGGCACGATTCTCTGAGGAATAACCAATTGTACATACACCAACTCCAGCCGGATTTTGCTTGTATAAAATTAGTATCATTAACCGTTTTATATTTTATATTATTATATATAATATACGTGTTTAACCATTCCGTGTCAATTATATGTACAATTCATGTTGACTGATACATGTATACTAACCATATCATATTTAATATATTTTCACGGCACGTAACTAAACCATTTATATATTAACCTAGTGATAGACTAGTATCAGACTGTGTAAAATCAACTACGTATGTGTATATATTTTAAATATGTTGTGATAACCTATTATGTAAATAAACAACGACTAGTGAATTATATATTCAATTTATTAAAAAAAAAAAAAATTCGAGTTATGAGATTTTATAATATTGAAATTAGAAAAAATAATAACATGATAATTGTAGTTTTTTTATTTTTCTATTTTTTTGCTAAATTAATTCAATTAAATTAATCTTCTAGTTCCGAAATCGATTTTCTAAAATATATTCATTACATATTTATGGTTTGAAATTGAGAGTGTAAAAATTCGTTCAAAAATATTTTAAAAAACAAAGAAATACGAGTATTTTATTTATTTATTTTTTTAATGGCAATTATAGATTTGATTTATGAAATGTAAACAGTGTTTTCTTATTTCTCAAAAATATTGTAAAGCGTACTTAGTAAAATCTAGTTAGTAAATAGGCCCCTCAAAAAATATATTATCTAATTACAATAACAAAATATGCTTTAAGATAATATGGTATTTTCCGTCATAATTAATTGTTGGATTATTTTATTTTAATTTTCAGAAATGATCTATTCGAATGTTGTTGATTTTATGGTTACTAATACACTCACCGGACGTAAAAGCCAAGACGGAAATTACATTTTGCCTGAATTGAGTGATGTGGTAAAACTAAATAATATGAATTAAATTTTATAGCGTCCGTAATATATAATATTCATGTCAATTTAAGTCGTATTTTTATAATAGATACATTAAAATCATTGATATATATTGTATATGAGCGCTATAATTTTCCTCAATGTTTGATTTATAATATGAACAAATCTTTTTCTTACATTGAAATATTTAAATAATGTGTAGCAATTATATTGGTTTATTTTATACATATTTATTTACAAAATAATATATAAATATAAACCATGATTAATTTTAATTGCATATTTGACAAGTTTTAAGCTTGATGGATTAGGTATTTTATCGTCTAATTTATAATTTCACAACAAATTATATTAATAGATTAATATCTAAATTAATGTTTATTGAAACTATATTTGCCTATATTAACATATATCAGTTCAGTTTTATCATACATTTTAAATCAATGTATATTATTAACTTTTAAAAACAATTTAATATTAATAGTGTACAAATAAACAGTTGATTCTTTTAACATAAACGCTTATTATTGAAAAAAGTAATTACATTTTGTAAAATTCTATTTTTAGACATTTTTAATATTATTATACTCATAAATATTTCAGTAGTCTTAAAATATTCACCTTTTCCTGTATAAACCTTAATTTACTATTGGATTTTTATTTTTAAATGGAAACCACTAGGTATTTTTTATTTTAGAAATGTATTCAGATATTTTTTAAATTAATTTTAGCGTTTATAATTTGTATTTAGTATTACCCATTTCAGCAGGGGCGTAATTACGGGGGGGATATGGGGGATAGATCCCCCCCATATGCTGTATTTATGTATTTATATTTTGTTGTTTCTTATTTTAATTTTAAGTTTAAATCATAGATATAAGATTATCTATGGTTTAAATACAAATTTATATATTATTACGAACTAAAAATAAATGGACTTTTGGTCTGGCAATGTTCGCTATTCATAGGAATATTGAATTTTCAATTGACGAGGTGATTGACATACTGGTCAAAAAGCCAAGAAATTTACCAATTTTATTATAAATTATTATGTAAAATAAGAAATATCATGTTAATATGTAATGAGTTATCAATGTTTTGTAAAAGGGGGTGTGGGGGCAAAGCCCCCACGGGTCTGCCTTGAAGTATTATTTGATATCCCCCCTCATAAGACATTTTGAATTACGCCACTACTTTGAGCACACTACTAAACAGTTATTATTAGATATTTATATGAGCGAATAAGTATTATTTTTTAACCCTTTCCAGCCCAATATATGAAATAATTAAATTAAAATTTTTTTTTTTTGAAACTAAATTAAAAAGGCCAATAACCAATAGCTATCTATAGAAACTAATCTACTAATAATTGTAGATATCTGAATTAAATTAAATTTAATAAAAAATCTATTACGACGTGACAAATTTCACAATATTTTATGTACAATCAATCCTATTTATTGCATAGTAGATTATTCTATTGCTCATTATTATATTTTGATGATATACGTAATAATAACTAATGGCCTTAAAAAATTAAGTATTTTTTTTTATAAACACCTAACTTTAATAGTTCATCATATGTATTTAACAAAATAAAAGAATATAAATACTTAAATTAATTTTAAAATATCTGAATATATTTCTGGAATAACAAAGTAAAGGATGCCAATTTAAAAACAAATAGTTTATATTTAATTTAGGTACCTATATAAAAAAGAGTGAAAATTTTAAGATTACTAAAATATTCAGAAGTATAGTAATATAAAAATAAAAATTTCTAAAATGTAAATACTTTTTCAAATAATGATCGTTTTTTGTTAAAAGTATCATCCTGTATATTTTTCATATAATTATTACAATTATTTTTATTTTACCTCACACATTATTTAGAATAAAACAATATCATACATGGAGTCTTTAGGGTTCCATATACAAAAAACTATTCTTTCATTGAATGTTAAATTCAAGACGAATAACAAGAAGAACGATGACGATACATCTTATTTAACAGTACGTTTCTTAGTTTTTACATTAACTGTAATATTTTTAAAGAATTAATAATATATATTTCAGTTTATTTAGGAAATTTAATGTTAATTATTTCAGAAATAAATTTACAATAGTTTTGAAATAATTCCAATTTTTATAAAAAGTTTATGTAGTAATATAAAAATATTATTATTTCGACTGGTTTTCGAATTAGATATGTCTTTCGTTTATTACACTTAAATAATTCAATTCACACAATCTCCATACTTGATATAGGGCTTTTTCAATAAAACATTTATTTAAAAACGAAATCGCCTATTTTACTTATCAATAATTTTGTCTAAGTGACAATAAATAATATAAAATATAGGTAAAATTTTGGTTAGGTTTTTAATCCAAATTAATTAACCTAAATATTTTGAATTTTATGGTGTTTGACGACCACAATAAAGTAGGATTGTATATAATTATGATATTTGACAAATATTTCCCGTAATAATATGAGGGATCGACTGTGGTCAAGTGGCCGGAACACGTGTTTTGGCGCAAGGGGTGACCGTCCCCGGTTCGACTCCTAGTTAGCAAATAGAGTAGCCAACGAGATTATTTTCGCTAATGGAGTCTGGTCTCTGATGCAAACCTGCCATAATTACTAAATCCGTCCAACAATTTGGTTGGTATGCTTTGTCGTAGCTATCAAGGCCCATCTTTGACTCCCTTAATTTGTAGGATATTCTGGATATTAATGATTACTGAATTTTTTATTGGAATATCTTAGATGATGCTTCCCTAGTTTTATATTTAAAAAATTTTGAAATATTTCATGAAATTTTTCAACATAATTTATATTAGTAATAATAATAGTAAAATAATATTTTAGTATAATATTATTATTATTATTTATGCATAATATATTTTCAGGTATGTACTAAAAATCCAAAACATAAACTTTGCAATGATACGCTGGATGATTTTTACAAAAAAGTGAGTAAATCGTTTATCAATAACACAAAACACGTTGTTTATATATTTATATATATATATCTAACTTTAAAAACCTTTTGATTGTCTAACAATATAATACTATTGGGTCTAGAATATTTGGACGTGGCAATTTGGCAATTTGGCGTGACCGATTGTATTTGACCGTTTGGACGTGTGTAAATTTTGGCGTGAGATTTTAGGACGTAGGACTGTTTTACGTAAAAAAAATTAAAAATACTACTCATAAAAATATTTATTTAAATTACCAAAATAAAAGTGTTTTTGTCTAAATTGATGTTTAAAATCTAAATAAAAGAAATACATGCAGTTTAGAATCTTACAAGAACATAGAAATCTATTATTATTATTAACTATAAACAAACATTTAAAGAAATTTTTTTTAAATATGATAATATATCATGATTTTTAGGTATAATCTTGAAAAAATTTTAGAAGCCATTTATCCGCAACACACTACTTTTTTAATTTTTTGGTGGACTTGTCCCAGCATCAAGCTGGTGATATATATACCTCAATCGGCTTAAATTTTTTTAAATTTATTAAAAATGACCATAAGATAATTTCTTGATAATTGAAACAATCCTATCACATATTCTAATAAGGTACAATTGAAGTAAGTTCCACCGTTTCAACTGCTCGTTTTTTTTATACAACAAACCGCACTATTTGCCTCCGTTTTAGCTGCCTCAGTATTATGTGTGTGTTCATTTATTCGTTTTGTAATGATAAAATCCATAACAGATGTATGTAAACGAGCTTTAAATTCAGTTTTATAGAAACAAATCGAAAAAATTGGAGATGACCATTAGAACTCATCACATTAATCAAATACATAAAATTATTTTCAACTAAAATATTTTGTTCACGAAGCGATTTTATTTGTAAACAAGACATCGTTGAACTTCGTTTTCAAACACCATAATAAAATATAAGAAACAAATAATGTACCTGGATCTTAATTTACTACTGACGATGATAATAATTTACAGTCATAATTTCCGGTAACATCGCTACAGAACAACGGTGTGATAAACGAAAAAAAGAAATACAGTACGATTATGTTTAGGATATTAAGAAATCCTTATAAAATACGATCTAAAAAAATAAGTATTTTTTAAAAATATTTGCGTTATATAATTTGGTTCTACGTCCAAATGTCTCACACCAAAATGGTCCTACGTCCAAATGTCCCATTCCAAAATACTATCGTATAACGAACAACATAGATCGATTTACTAAACTATTTATAAATATAAAAATATTTTTATTTTTTGTTAAATATACATTAATATTAATACTAATATATATATATTAGTATATAGTTAATAATATAATGTAATTTATATATATATATACTATATATATCCATACATAGAGAGGCTGAATAACACAAAATATTAGGTTACTGATGTAAATGTTTTCACTTTTCACTGAATATCGGTAGATATACTCGTATTATCGAATATTTAATATCATAATCTATAGAGTCTACCGCCGACTAAATTAAACTAAGAATTCAATCACATATAAACTATATTTTAACCAAGAAGTAAATTGTGTGTAGCCATATTGTACTCAAGATGACGGATCGATAAATTGCAAGAGGAGTATTATCTAACCGTAGCGCACCGAAATTATAATTAAATTTCTTCCTTGGTTGCATTATAATATACATTTATATTTTTCGTCATATTTAACTTAATTGTAAACGATTTAAAATTATAATAATAATTTTATTTTTGACGTTTTTTTGATAATATTTATTTGTTACTTTATTTATTTTAGGAAGAATTTGCTTATAGCAAGGGAATAGCTGGATTTTTTTTATTTATTGACTGATACTGGGCCCAGTGGAGGCGAGAACTTACAAATATCATTCATTGCTTAACATTTTAAATACACACGCGGAACATCATATTTAAGTCTATATTAAGAACACATGATCTGTAAATTCATCAATCAATAACTCATAGAATTATGAATTTTTATTTGCATATGAATCATAAAAATGTGTTACACGTTTTATATGATGTTAATATTTTAAGTATTTTTATACAATTAAGCATTAATATGTATATTATAAGGATCTAAACATTCAGGGTGTGTTTGTATTTTTTGTTAATTATTTGTTGTAAATTATTCTGTATTTAGTATCTATATTGAGTTATAAAAATATATATTATTCATAAAATGTGATCATATATCTTAAACTGATTTTCCATAATTATATATTAAATCATATCCGAATAATTTCTTGTTTTATGATATGCAATATTTTATTCTAGAATTATTTTATAAATCAATTGAATTTAAAATATTATATTATTTTACAGTTTTACATTTTAAATGTACTCTATTCATTTATCAAAATAAACAACCAAATTATTGAGAGAACGCTAAACCTTTCATTTTTATGGGGTTCTTTGAGAGCAATTTTTAAGAACATTTTTGAATAATAAAAATTTAATAATAAAAAAATGTTAATATTTAAGATTTTCAAATGAAAAACGTATAATTTTTAAGAATTAAAAAAATATGAACAAATTATTTTAACTAAATAAACTCAATACTTTTCCATAGTAAATATTTTTATCAATTATATTCAGTTTAAATTTTGAATTTACAAGATTTATGGGAAAAGTTGTACTCAAAAAGTGAGAACGTGTTTTAATGCCGTTAAAACGCATGCATGGCGTCTTCTCAAAGGCTCCATATCAACGATCATTCAAGATTATCTGTATGTGTCATGAATGAATAATAATATTACGTTTGATAAGTATTAACTTAATTTATAACTTAAAAAAAATAATAATAATAATAATCATAATAGGCCATAATGTTTTAATAATATACATATTTTTTTAACATTTTAATGATTTTCAAAAACAATTAAATAGTAGGAATTTATTTTTTATTTATATCCAATGTATATACGAATACTAACTCATATAAATAGCGCTGGAGAGGAAGCTACCGGGCCAAAACAAAGTTGTCGACTCTTTTAGAAAAAGTTTCAGTGTACTTACTGACTATTTATTGATTATCGGCTATTAGGAACCTTCCAAATTTCATTTTGTACTCTTATATTTCGGTCAGACATAACCTAATCGATCAAAATATCGCGTGGCACACTAAGCTGAACTCAATCACTGGCTGAACCTAGATATATAAGTATCAAAGTATTATATTATTTATGATCCTAATTGTTATATAATTAATAATTAATTATCCTAATAGATAATATATAATTTTTTTACAAATTTAGGAGCTATCTATTTATTTATTTAAAATATACGGACAATAAGTCCTATTACAATATGAAAAATGTACACAGTGAAATTATAAATATACTTAAATCTAAAAACTCAAACTTGACTATATAATTCAAAATATTAAATGTTTAAAACAGGAGTTGATACCAAGGATCAGGATACAGGAGTTTACAAAAATTCAAGTACTATTATTAATAATTGAATACAAATGTATTACCCGCAGTTAGTAAAAGATGAACTAGAACAGTTCATAATATAATTCCTATTGCAATACATTTGACAAATAGGTTTAGATCTTAGGTATTGATAGAATTTTTAATCAAATAAAGAGGTATTTAGGGCAATCGGTAAAACCTAATATTAAGTTTTATAAGAATTTAGGGAGTAAATATGAATGCCTGTCATTAAGTGGACATTAATTCAGAAAATTAAGAACGTTATGGTATTGCCTATGAATATTAAATTTAAAATAAATGAAGCGTAAAAATATATTTTGTACTAACTCAATAGTTTCATTCTGCTTAGGTGAATTATTCATACAAATCAAAGAGCAATGTTCGAGATTAGAACAAACGAGAGAGCAATGAAGTGCTTTCAAAGCTGTTGGATTAATAAATGATTGATAAATATTCTTTCAATAAATCCTAGGTTGCGAATTGTTTTATTTTTAATAATTTCAATGTTTTTGGATAAATTCAATTTAGAGTCAAACATTACATCAAGATCTTTAAAATTATATACTAATTCGATAGTGGATCTCAAAATGAAGTAATTAAAATCAATTGGGTTTTTATTAGAGTGTAGCACATAAATGTACACTTCTAAATAATTAGTGTAAGGCAGTTATTTGCAGACCTTTCTCTAGGTTATTAATATCACTTTGTAAATTATCACTCTGTGTTCCCTTTCAGCAATATTATACTCTATATATTCAGTTATACCCCTACTAATCCTTGGTCCTCTGAAATTCTTCATTTAATAATCCCACAAAATATTATTGCATCTTTATTTCTTTAATTAAAGAGATTAACTATAAGAGGTTAAAACCTCTTATAGAACTCATCATATTTCCCTAATTTAGCTTTGCTCACTTCATTTTTGCTGCTAGAGATTAACTCTTAACTTAATCCAATCCTTTCTCTCTCAGGTTTTCTACCATTTGTTACCATTACCAGTTATTATCTGACAGTCACAGGTACAGATTGTACGTTTGTGTTATTTCTCTTTATTTTTTAATTCTAAATATTTTTGTGAAGTTATAATTTTTTATAATTTAATACATTTTTATTATGGAAAATAAATCAATTGAAATTATCAAAACTACATTAGAAGAATTAAAGTCTTCCTAAAATAAACTACCGTCTTCTCTGAATAATACCAATGGTGGACTGAACAAATTAAATAAAAAATTTGATGATATTATCAAAACAATAGCCACTTTAATGGAAGACAATAAAATTCTTAAAAAAAAGGTTAACTGAAAATAAAATTGAGCTTATAGAGAACGAAAATTGTTTATCTGAGCAAAACTTAATTACGAAAATTATAGTTAAACAAATACATGCAAATAATATCATGGTTTTCAACTTACAAGAAACAAATGACTCTGGTAAAGTAACTGATTCTGATTATAACAAAATTTCAAAATTATATTAGGAGATAGGTACTAACCTGTCTAAATTTACATGTTCTCGTCTCGGAATTTCTAATAAAACTAACTTAGATAAGCCTCGTCTGATAAAAGTTATTCTACCAAATACTTCTGATGTTTATTCTGTACTTCACAATCTAAATTACGCAACTCATCAACATTGGCCAATATTCGCATTTCACCGTATCGAACGGTTATTCAACGTGAACACATGAAACAACTACGTGAAGAATTAGAACGCCGAAGAGTTAACGATCCAAATCTTATTATTAAATACATAAAAGGTGTACCAACGATTATTAATAATCCAAAAAACTAGCAAATCACTCGGAAACACTAATCTTCTCATCTATTATTAAAATGTTCGTAGTTTAAATAATAAAATTAATCACTTAAAAACTCAAATTCCTAATTCTCTATATGATATATTTGTATTCACTGAAACGTGGCTAAAATTTAATATTGAATCATATGATCTGGGTTTTCGTGACTATAAAGTTTATAGATTTGATAGAAATTCTAATACAAGTTCACTATCTAGAGGTGGTGGTGTCCTTATAGCTGTAGGCAATACACTCTTATCTCAAATCATACCAATTAGTAATAATAACATCAAAGTCTCATTTGTTCTAATTAAATTTAAACAATGCAATCTTATTATCAGTTCAGTATATATACCTATTAAATCTAATGATACAACTTTTACCGATTATTTTAACATTGTTGAATCAGTTTATGATAAATATCCAAATACAGACTTTATGTTGTTAGGCGATTTTAATTTACCATCAGCAACTTTTTCAAATAGTGATCAATATTTTAAAAATAAATTATCTTATTTTAATCTTTTTCAATACAATTACATACATAATTCTAAAAATGTTATCCTTGATTATGTTTTATCCAACTCCTTCTCTGTTATTGTTTAAAAAAATGTATGCCTTAAACTTCCCATTGATCTTCTCTATCCTCCAATTGATGTTTTTTACACGTATAAACATTATGAGCATTTGAATTTTAAAGAATATGTGTTTGACTGGAAATCTGGTGATTACAAATCCATTGTAAAATATTTAGGATCCATAAACTGGTTAAATCTTTTTAATTCAGATATT
This sequence comes from Pemphigus obesinymphae, assembly GCA_025469235.1. Classification (NCBI taxonomy): domain Eukaryota; kingdom Metazoa; phylum Arthropoda; class Insecta; order Hemiptera; family Aphididae; genus Pemphigus; species Pemphigus obesinymphae. The sequence continues at coordinate 33,893 of JAIPRL010004207.1, forward strand.
AACTATAATATCAATGTTTTTTATTCTTACATTAACCATACAATTAATAATTTTATCCCTTTAATTTGTAAATATAAATCAAAATACCCGAAATGGTTTAGTAAAGCATTAAGATTACTTATTGAACAAAAACATAATGCCCATTATATTTTTAAAACATCAAACTCACTTGAAGCTTATGTAATGTTTTCTTCTCTTCGTAATAAATGTAAATATATTAGATATCGTGATTATAAATCTTATATTATGAATATTCAATGTAATGTTAATAATGATCCTAAAACTTTCTGGACTTTTTATAAATCTCAAAATTCGTTATCACATCTTCCTACAACTATGTCATACCTTGATAATGAAATTATTTCTGGTAACGAAATCGTTAATTTCTATAAATCACATTTTTCGAATGTCTATAATTCTCACTCGTTGAAAAAAACAATTTTATATCTATTATGTAAATAATTTATTATCGTCACTTAATATTATAAATATAAATTTAATAAATATTTTTAATGAATTTCGGTCTATTAATTTAAATGTATCCACAGGCCCTGATGGGGAGTTTCAGCTATATTTAAAAAAAAAATGTTCTTTTGTTTTATCCCCAATCATTACATATTTATATAACTCTTCTTTAAATTCTAATATATTTCCCGATTTATGGAAAGTTTCCTACTGAACTCCAATTTTTAAAAATGGTGATAGGTCCATTGTCTCTAATTATCAACCTTTATCTAAAATCTCTATACTCCCAAAATTATTTTCTAAATTAGTAACAAAAATCATATCTCCCCTTTTCGAACATATCATCTGCAACGAACGACATAGATTTCGAAAGGGCCGCTCAACAATTACTAATTTATGGATTTTTAAACAATCAATAATAATTAATGCCTTTAGTGATAAGGCACAACTTTATGTAATACCTATATACGGACTTTGAGAAAGCATTTGATAAAGTAAATCATTCTCTTTTAATTTCCAACCTTAAGTCATATGGTATTAATGATCCATTTTTGAAAATGATAAACTATGAAATAATTTTATATTTTTTATGTTTTAATCGAAATTAATTGTTTACCTACAATTTTATATATTATTGTATAAGTATGCAATAATAAAGTTCTATATAATACTATAGTTTTTGTAAACGATTCGTATCAATAGTTAAAATATTGTAAGCTAAAATTTCAATCAAAGTGTAAAAAATCTAAATATCAATTTTTTGTACTGATTTATTTCAAATCTATATAGACTACCACCGTAAATATGATTTAAATTTTATGAATGTGGCTGTTATAATATATTAATAATAATTGGACAAATTCACGATAGTACCTACCGAATACCTATACTCTATACCATTTCAGTGCGCACCTTTTTGCGCATCCAAATGACGGCCCGCAGAAGTTCGTAGCCCTCTATGCGGTGAATTGACAGTCGTTGTCGAACGACTGTCGACGACGACTCGCGACGAAATTACGTAATTTTATCGGCCACGTGGGACCGGTAGTATACACCGTGTTATAATAATCTGTTTACAAATAATAAAACTATAGGCGTCGGCCGGTATGCATTGCCGTGGGGCGCACATAAAAGTACAAAAATCGTCAAATAACGATAACATTCAAACCACTTAAGTTCGGTGATTTATCATTTTATTTTATTTACATATTTACACTAAAATACTATACAAAATTGACGTACCTAATAAAAAAAAATCTGATAATACATCGTCATAAAAAATAGGTACGTAATAATTTATGTGATAAAAAAAAAATCAGATATTACATCGTCGTCATAAAAAAATATACTTAACAAAAATAAAAATAGTTAGATACATGTTCATAAAAAAATAGGACCGTAATACGACCAGATTAACGCGTTCATTTTTTTAAAGAACGTGAGTATGAATGTGTTCTTTTTAAATATATTTGAACGTTAAACGTGAACGAGTTAATTTTTTATGCATTGAACGTGATCGTAAACAAATTCACTTTTTAAGTGAACGTCCCGAACACTGAATAAAATTATTCGAAAACTATTTGAAATATTATTCGTAAAATATGAATTTACATAAAAATAAAAAAACCATAATATGTACGAAATATGTAAAAAAACGATTTCAAACTAATTATTTTTCTAATATAAAAATATTAAAATCTAAAAATTACCTTCAAGGCTTCAAATAAAAAAACGAAAAAAATATATTGTTTTTGCAAATAATATCTATTAAAAAATAATTATATATCATTATATTTAACGATAAATTATTTTATTAAAAAATTTTCTCAATTATTTGTAGATATTAATTTTAGTATTGATATAATTAATTATATTTATTAATTTTATACAAAGATTTTTTATATATATCACAGTATTTCATTATAGATTACTTACTTTTTCACTCTTATTTCGCTTTGTTGGCGATGGGAAAATTGGTGCTTCATCCATTACAGAATAAGGGTGTTATTACTATTTAAATAAATAACAAAAATAAACAAAAAAATTAGCACGTAGCGTACTCGACAGCAGTCGCAGAGGGTATGGTAGGCACATTGAAATGTGGCGCATCATTTGACGCGTTCTGTATAAAGGTTGTACTTTATTGTTAAGAAAAAAACAACTATTAACTTTAAACTTTTATTTTTTTTTTTTCTATTAACTTAACTTAACTGACTTAAAAAAAAAATTAACTTATCCTTTTTTACTTATTATATATATATTATGCTCGTAATGTAGAAACCCATGCTTTGTAGGATTTATTTATATTTTTTAATAAACATATCAATATTTAGTTGAATAAACCTAGTCAATATTATAGTATTTTAAAAAAAGTAGCTATACTAAAACACAAACATTTATTTATAAAGTTTTTGTTTACATAGAATGTAACGTGGAACTCTATATAAGCATAAAATAAATATCAATCTAATTTATTAAGTACTTTTATTTATCAGGATTTAATTGAAATTAGTTATAGTCTATACGTAATCACAGCATATAATGTGAGTTAACAGTTATATTAAAAATGTTAACATGTAATTAATATTAAGGTAAATTTTCAATAGAAAAACCAATTTAAAAAAGCGAATAATTAATAAAAACCATGTACTGCTGTCTGTTAATTTTAAAATGTTTTTAATAAATATTTATAAACATTATGAATGTTAGTAAAAAATATAACGAATAACCAATAATTATATAGTAAAATAATATTTTATAATTTGTATTTTATATTGGACTATATGCGATGATAAATATATATTATACATATATACATATATATGATCTATAACATTTTTTTCTCGATCATCAACATTCAACATGTTCACATAAATATTTTTTCAATTTGAACTTTTGAAAATAATTTTATGTTATTAAGAAGTAAAATACAGATAATATAATATGTTTGTGTGAGCATAATTTGAACTCCATTGATATAATGTTAAAACTACACGTGTATGTACTAAACAAATACCCAAAATATTAAACTATTTTTGTTTATTTCATATGGCTTTATGTATACAAGTTAACTTAGCAACTATAATACTATTATAATTAACATAAAAAAATTGAAATACACGTATAAATTGTTCAGCTTAAATATAATTTAATAATACTCAAAAATAATAAACGAGAAACGTAGTGATATTAAGTATATTGCAGTCTGTTCTCTAGTTGGGATACATAACTCGTCATCGACGTCGCATTATATCACGTAATACCTACCTTGAATCTTTGGCTGAACTGTGTTTAGCACTATGTTGTTCACCATTTCCACAATAATGGCCTAGTTTATACCTTGCACTTGATACGCGTACCAAGGGTTTAATCCGCATTAAGGTTTCGGTGTAAGCATAGGAGCGCATCAATATAGTCTGATACGATCGAGCATGGCGTATCTGACCAAATTCGACTCGCAACAAATCCAAAAATTATTTATTTTAAAATTTAAAATTTATTTAAGTTTATGTTTAATATGAGTGTTATTTTTTTCCCATATTTTTTTTTTGGGGGGGTGGTATTAGCAGACCTTTAAATTTAAATATTATACTTCTAATTTTATATAATTCCAAATAATTGAATGTTATGTTTTTTTGTAATGTTTTAAAAATAGAATGATAATACGCTCGGTGTAAACATCAACGTATCAAACGTTTGATGCGGACTTGCTTGGTGCGCACGAAATTAGTACCCGTGATGTAAACTACGCCAATGATGTGTGTTAGAGAACCAGACACTGATCATAGCTGGTTCGTAACCGGTTTACTGATGACCAAATATCCTAATGATACCCAGTAGAATAAATCAACCCAGCAGACAGAAAATATTATATCACGTTATGTTTTAGATTTAAATATTATTTATACACATACCTATCATCTATTATGAACCATTATGTTAAATAAATTTATAGTTCTACATCCTTTTTTTTCTTCTTAAACTCTAACATATTGCTCATGTTTGCATTTTCACATAATAGGGAAGTCGAAAAGGGTTAACTAGTAACAAGTTTACGAAAACATAGGTACTAAAATATTGGACGAGCTTGGCAATTATGGTTGGCTTGCACCAGATACCAGACTTCACCAGCTAGAAATATTTCGTTGACTACCCAATTTACTACTTGGGAGCTCATGTGCCGAAACACGTATTTGGACCACTTGAACACAGCAGACCCACTATGAGCCATTATGTTATCCACTAATAATATGGGTTTGAAAAATGTGTAAGTACTGTATTATTTATTTAGAAATAAAATAAATGAATGTGATTTTACAAAGATTTAAATGTGAACAATAATAATTTATGTTCTAGACATATTGCCATCAAAATATAATGGTGATAAATATTGTGTATTGGCTATTGAGTTTTGTTGTACAAAACATATGCCGATAAGAAACGAATATCCAATTATATATTTATAATTTATTATATAATAGTTTATTATAATAGTGCATTTATAATAGTGAAGGTAATTAGATAAATATAGGCCGAAGAATTAGGGAGGAATCGGCCACATTAATCAGCACTGAAAAGACAATATATATTTATTTTTATTATTAAATATTTTTTCGTAATGTGCTCTTTTATTACATGAAATAGAAATCACATTTAATTATATATTATTTAAAAAGTTTTAATATTCTACTTCAATTTACTAAAACAAAATTTGAAACTAATAGAGGAAGGAGGGTTCCGGATTAGAACAAGACATCAAACACCTCCATCTGATCCATGATCTACCTATTTAAAATGTATATATCGAAATATTAACTATAAAAACATCAACAACACGAAAATTGAATAAATTTCAAATTCCAATTTGACAAAACTTTATTAATAATTGAACATATAAACACTACAAATAAATTAAATCGTATAATATTATGCTTTTCCCAAAAGAAACATTTAAAGATTTACTTATTTTGGTCTATGCGAAAAATTACCAAAAAATATATATATATTGGATTTTACGAAAATATGTTTATGTCGCAAAACAAACTATACTAACAAAAACAATGTTGTGTGTTAATAATATTAGTTGTATATGCTGACTTATTGTTGATAAACCAGAATAAAATATAATTAAATACAATTTTAATATACAAAAACTATTTAATCCTTGCAAAGAATAAAATCTAAGAACTAAAAATAAACAAAAAGTACATAGGTACTTTATCAATAACTGTCTTCTTCTTCTTCTCCTTCGCCTTCTCTCCCAACTATTTGAGGTCGGCCACCCTGGTCCTATACTTCCACTTAACTCTATCTCTCGGATCTTCTTCACTTACTCCCACCTTCCTTATATCACTCGCCATCACACCACCCCCATCTATTTTTCGGTCTTCCTCTCCCCTTCTTACCAACAACATGCATTTCCCTTACTAATCTTACTGCCTCAGTCTCTTTCCTCCTTAATACATGTCCAACCCATCTTAATCTATTCTCTCTCATTTTGTATACTATCTACCCCTATACTACCTCTGATATACTCATTCCTTATTTTATCCTCTCTAGTAACTCCACTCATCCACCTTAACATTCTCATCTCAGCGCCACTCATTTTCTGTTCTATCTTTCTATTTACTGCCTAACATTCTGTTCCATACATCATTGCAGGTCTCACCACAGCCTTATAAAATTTACCATTTAACCTAATAGGGATTATTTTATCACACAGAATACCTGACGCTTCTCTCTACTTTGTCCATCCACACTTAATCCTGTGTTTCATATCCTCTTCGAAACCCCCATCTTTCTGTATAACGGACCCTAAATACTTGAACCTCTCCACTTCTCCCACCACATCCCCACTTAACTTTATTTC
>JAIPRL010004208.1:0-40216 GCA_025469235.1 Pemphigus obesinymphae
GATATAATAACATTCTACATTCCTACCCCTAAACATGGCCAGTTAATATTTTTTTATTGTCTATATGGAAAATTTTAAATTTGTGTTATTATTATTATTATTTTGTGTTGTATTTAACTAAGCCTTAACTGATATTATTAAAAACAGTTTGGTCGTTACTCTCCAAGCAATTTTTCCTGGACCTTTATAACTAAACTAAATTTAAACTTAAAAATTATATGAAAATACTAAAATAATTGTATGAATTAAGATCTAAAAGAAGTTTTTTGTATTATAAGGTATTGAATATTTAAAATATATGTATTTACAATATGTATTTTCTGAAGTAATTTTACTTTTATTTCACTTTATCTAAACTATATATACCTAGTACCTATACACCGTTATTTCATTATATTTATTATGTTGTGTAATGTGTTTACAAATCAACTTGCAATCGAGTTAATCCTAGAAATAATGATAGGAAACTATTTTCGGGAAATATATATATATTGTAATATATAACATATGTTGTCATGGGGGGGGGCCCAAGGCCACATTTTTGAAAAAAGTGGTCGGACCGTGGCCCGACTTCAGTATGGACTTCGGTGCCACTATCTGAGCACATAAAATAGGTTACTATACATCACCACTATTGAACTAATTTAACAATTAAAATAATAACAATGTTATAGTTAATTGACACCGAAAAAGTGTATGAAATAGGCAGGTACTTCTCAAATACTACTCGTAATTATCCAAAGTAGGTTTACTCAAGTACTTTCCTTTTCTTTATTTTACTTCAATAATGTTATATTATATTTACTACAACTCTGTGTCGTCGGTGGGTTACGCACGAATTATTGTAAAATATACCGGCAGAAGACTATTCGTTGGTATATGTAAAAACTTTATACGTAAACGCATATAATATTATATAGTGAATAATATTTTTTATTATTAACCATAAGCGAATATAATATATATTATTTTATAGCGTACACAAAGTTTATTACCGGAATGTCTATATTTAATATAAATTAACTATATATATTTATATAGGTATTATCAATGCTGGGCATAAACGAGTTAATAAGTTAATATTTAAGTTCGTTTTAACTTTTAACTTAACTTTGTATATTTGATTTTTGTTAACTTAATTTATATTTGACTATATTAACTTTTAATTAACGAGTTACTTTCAATTAAAACTCAGTTAAGTTAATTTTGAAATATTTGATACATTTTGATTTCATATTGACGTGTCTATATATTGTCAAAATGGTTGAATAAAAATTAAGTTGTATTTGTCGTTTCCAATAATTCTTATATTATAATTCTTATTTATTTCCCGAAAATATAAATAAAACAAGAATAAAAGAGCGTTCAAGTATTACGTCAGCACATTTTTGTCTTTTTTAGACCCCCCCCCCTCCCCCTTGTCAGCAAATGTCAGCAAATGTCAGACCCCCCACTTAATTACGTCAGCATATGTCTGCAACCCCACTCTATTTAATATAAAAAAAATGTGGCAATGCGTCCGATAACGATGCCTATATCAATATTATTCTTACACGCGTCATCGACGCCGATGATTATAGTTTATCTTAATGGATTTCACGTGTCAATATCTGGTTCAAGCATCGCATTCTGTGTGGAGTACATATCTATATATAGGTACCTACATAATTAATATTTTTTTCCGAATTTTATGCAAATTAGTTAAAAATAAATGAAAAATTTTGTTACATATTTTGAATTATTTTTTTACAAATTTTTATTATTTTTTTTATTACTGCTGACGTCAGCATGGTTCTAAGCCCCCCATCCCCCTTGTCAGCAAATGTCAGCATATGACAGACCCCCCCCTCCCCCTAGACGCTTACGTAATACTTGAACGCTCCCTAACTATATAGGTATTATAATTTATATAATAATCTCATTATAATATAAATTTAGGAATATATTGGATTTCCCATCAATAAACAATATTTAGGTAGGTAATTATTGCAATGAGAAATTTCCATTTGTTAGAATGTTGAAAAAAAGTGTAGGTACTAATTGAACATTTTTATGAACCTATTTGTTGTTAATTTTAATAATAATTATTATAAATAGTAAATACATTGTAGACTGTAGTAGTATATTCAATACCTAATATTATGTTAATGATTATTAAAAATTTTAATATGCTTAAAGTTAAAAATAACAGTATTTCCAAAAAAAATAATAAATACTTATAATTCGTATACCTGTGTATAACTGAAATGTTATATTGACTCATACAGGAAAAAAAATAAATAACTTAACTTAAGGTAATATAAACTATTTTTTTTATCTTGACTAACTTTTAACTTAACTTCACCGTTAAGAAAAAAAAAATAACTATTAACTTTCAACTTTTACTATTTTTTTTTTCTATTGACTTGACTTTACCGAGTTAAAATAAAAAAATCATTAACTCGCCCAGCATTGGGCATATATTATATATATGCGCGCATTTGGAATGACAATAATTATATATTCGGGCCAAAACGCATCATGATATTATAACATGTCCTATACACGTTTTAAAAGATGATAGAACTTCTAATATATACGTGGATAATGGTTTTAAACGTATACCTATATATACTACGTTGAATATAATAAATTATATATTATTTCAAGGTCAAATCGGACTCAAAAAAAAAATAAAACACAAAACACAAAATTACAAATAATTGCTAACATATTGTATATATATATATACCTACCCATTATAATATATTATATACTTGATGTAACGTTTACAGCACGTTGTCTCGTACCTATATATATATATATATATATATATATAATATATATAATTGAATCTTCATCTATAAAAAAAAAAAAAAAAACCGTGTGTTCGGTTCGAGATAAAACGATAGCGCATATACATGTATATATATATATAAAAAAATTAAATACGAATCGAAAGGGTTTAATCGAAATTAAGATTGTATGAGATTCTTAAATGACATATATTCACCGCGAAATGTTCATTTATTTTAAGTATATATACCGCCCGGGTATACTCGTACTCGTACCATTATAAAATACGTATCAAATATAATTTAACGTCTGCGTATATAATATATAAAAGCAATTTATTTTTATAACATAAACCGCGGCTTGTGGATGAATTGTTTTTTTCCCTTTAGTTTTACCATCGTCCGATTGTATATATTACCTATATATAAGAAGATTGCACCGTTGGTTTTATATAGTATATATATATATATATATAGTTAATATATTTAGGTATATACAATACAATTTATGAAATGGGAAATGAAAAAAAAAACAAAAGAAAAAAAAAGTAATTTCCAAGCTGCAGCATAGCAGTACAAATCTCATGTATAGCAGGTATATACCCGCCTACAATGTGTCGTTTCTCAGGGATATAATAGACTAAAAAACACATTATATATATTGTACACTTATACTATAATAGTATATATATACTTATATATATTGTATTGTGTGTGAGATATTTTAAATTTTTACGGTAAATTATATTTTTATTCTCTACGATAGTTGTTATATTAAATACGTTTCGTCGACCTGGAAACGTCATATACGTAAAGCGATTGCGTTTAGATTTTATCGTCTATATAGAAATAATACACAATTTATTATCATATCTATTATATACATATAGACGCGTAAAAAATGATAAATACAATTCGGAGTTTTTTTTTTTTTTTTATCCATTTCATCCTATTCTTTATATAAATATAAGTATATACCTATATAATACCTAATATTAGATTATTTATTTATTTCACTAAACCAAATATATATATATATATATATATATATATACCCATCTGTGATTTCAATAAAAATATAGATTAATTTATAATTATATATATATATATGGTCGTTAACATATATACGACGTCCAATAAAATGTTCGTTGATTTAGAATGAAAATATTTGTTAATTTAACATGAAAATAACAAAACGTATTATCGATTTAACAATATCTTTCATCAATGTCTTGGGTAAAATCGTCTATAGTTGAATACAAATTTATTTGGATCAACAAATATTTTCTGTTGATTTCTTTCTTTCTTCTTCGTAAAACAAACGCCCGTTTGTCAATCAAAATATAGTCAATTTAAACAGAATATTTTTTTCAATTTAATAGCATACTTTATTATAATAATAAAACCTGTATTAATTTTACAAATTATTTTTATCAAATTATAACTATTATATACCTATTGTTAATTCTACCAAGGATATTCGGTTCAGTGCTGTTTTAAATCCAAACGGACAAGCCGTAATAATGATGAAATTGTAATAATATAATAATAATAAACTCGAATACATAAACGTCTAAGCTCATTAATTTTAGAAGAAAAAAGCACACTTCGAAATCCAATTATTTAATATATTTATTATAGTTATACTTTAAAACTTGAATGAGAATTCGCGTCATTACGTATTATTGAATAAGTTAATACAGATAATAAGAAAATTAAATTATAGGGTGACCATATATACGTCCTGTCTTCTTTTTGCTTATTTATTTTTTGTTTCCAAGACGATTTATGAATATTTTGATAGCAAATTATTACGATTGATTTTTTTTTATTGATGTTCTGTCTTTTTACTTATATTTTAAAATATGTCACTGTATACTAAATCAATATAATATAGCGTATAATTTATCAATATTGGAATACATAATACATATAAAAATTCTCTCCTGAGCGATTTGAAAATACCGAGTTAGAATACCTTAGTAACTTATGATAATAATTATCATTTTTATATATTACCTACCTATGTAAACATTTTATACGTCGGTAATGTATCGTTTTTCAAATTAATTAATACGCATTTAGAAAATAACTTATGAGAGTATTTATGTTTTTATTTATCTATACGCTAAAAAATCCTAATTAAAAAACAATAAAAATGGCCTTAATAATATTAAGTCAATAAAACGCCTCAAATTTCAAATAATGCATGAAAAATGTAGTATATACCTACTTAAAAAAAATTATATATTATTATAATTTGCATTACATAGTTAGTAATTAGTATACATAAGTGTCAATTTAAATACATTTGTTAATTAATTTTTTACACATATACCTATATAATACCTATATAATAATTCACATATATATATATTATAGTGTTTCACTGAAGGACAATAATAAGTTGTATAACCTTTTCCAAGTAAAACAATTTTATATCTAAACTCGTATATTGTATAAGTGTCTTAAATTTTATATTATATTCTGTATAAATTTTTTATAAAATCCTTAGAACTATATAAATGTATATTGTCTGGTTGTAATAAAAACATCAAAAAACAAAAGATATAATTAAATTAATTTTAAAAATGTTTTTACCACAAATTTAATTAGATATTTTTACGTTATATAATATGTAAAGTTTGATAAAAATGCTCTTAAAATTAAAAAGTGTAATACATATTCTACAACTATATATTTTATTAAATGCTTAGAGTACCTATATATATATATATATTATTAACTCCATATGCAGAAAATCAAAACATTGGAAAATAGAAAACGAAAGTTTAAATATACAATTATCTGACGTACAAATTAAGTTTTTAATTATAAATTATTATCCCATACCTATATTTTTATAGTATTTTGCATACATATTTATTTTCATAATATTTGGAAAATATTTTTCAGAAAATATTTTGTGTAGTTATTATGTAAGTATACAAATATTTAAATACAAGAGTAATTAAAATATTTTTAAAACATTGAGAGTCAAATATTTTAACATTAATATGTTATTATTATTTAAAATATATTTATACCATTATATCATTATACTAAATATTACAAAAATTAATTTTTTTTATTTAATTTTGTATCTTTAAGTTAGTGTTTATATTTATTATATTTATATAATGTTTAGATTACAAATTATATAAATTATTCTCAAGAGCTTAAGAACAATGTTATTCAGAAAATATTGATGTAGAATAAGAGTTTGACTTTAGGAGGAAGTCATAAAGTTACATGACACTTATCTAAAGAAAAGTTAGGTAAGTTATAACATACTCTCTATAAATAAATAAAAAAATGTCTATAGTTTAGATTCAAGTCGAGACCGCTATTTGGGGAGACAATGCCACAGTAAATTTTAATGTCGTCTGCATAATTATGGAGGAATTTGACATATTTGATCCACTTGCTAATGGAAATATAATTTTTCAGTTTGGAATAATAATATATGCATGTACATAAAAGGCGCACACATATTGTATAAAATTAATATGTCGCTCATAATTATTTATTTCTTACTTACCTAATAAATTATGAAACTATGAATAATATACCGTCCTCACAGGAAAACTCGTCAGCTTTATTGACTCGGCGTATCATATTAAATAATGAAAACTATTTTATAGATTTTCCACGAATATTGCAAGTACATTTTGTGTTCGCGTGGCATTTTCACATGAGCAATAATAACAGGATAACAGAACTTATCATATATCAAAATAATTTTCTTATGTTAAAAAAAATGTTCTAACTGCTTAAAATTCAGTCGAAGAATGATGCAATTGTTTTCAAAAATTCTGTGATGTCTGTAAATCATATAAATAAAACAATTTAACGGAGAAAACAAATAATTCAAGTCTTTATAATATGTGTGATCTATTATATAATAATATGAAACGCTCGGAGCAACCATTCTATGCAAAAAGAAAAAGGTGATAATAATAATTAAACAAACCGTTCGATTTAACCAATAAATCCACTCCTGGACTTACGAAATATAATAACATGTAATCAAAATCGCAAAAAATATATTAAACGGTATACCTATAATAATGTTTATATTAAATTATATTATAATATATGTAATGTTCATATAATTTATAGACTAGGGTGTGTGTGTGTGTGTGTGTGTGTGTGTGTGTGTGCGTGCGTGCACCCCCACCCCCACACAGTTAGTATAGTCGATAAAATTATCACTCGGTAAATTAAGGTGTCAATGCATATTTTAAATGACCGTTTTTTTGATTATTAGTCAAGTTTTTTTTTCATTTTAGAAAAATTATTGACGGATATTTTATTTTGCTTACTTTACGGTCGTCAACTCGATTCAGAATCCCCCTCTGCAAATTATAATAATTTGATCATAACGTATATGTTATCATTGCATAATCACTTTATTAAGAAAATAATAGCGTGAGATTATAAATATTGCTTCAACGCATAAACTCGAGAATATACTTAACCAAGATTTACACTCAAATATTAATTTCCTTTTTATAATCCGGTGCACATCGGCCATTGCAGCCATTGTTTCCACCTTTACTTCCCAAACGTACATTTTCATATTTAAAATAAGCCGGTCAGTAGGGGGTAGAAGCACTTTGCTCATTGGATATAGCTGATACATGGTGGATATATATTGAATTCGAAAGCAATGATAAATCATTTCTCTCTAAGAAAACGATTCTGAGCGAAGCTTCGGCGGATATACTTGACAATAACTGCAGATTATACTAATATTATATACATATGATAATATTATATAATATAATGAATATAATGAATAAAAAAAGTTGAAAAAAGTCCAAAAAGATTATTTGGAAGCAAAAGAATTCGAACCAATAGGACACCCAGCCTACGACAACACAGTTATCTGCCACTAGACTACGTAGACCACTGTAGTAAAGCATAAAAAAATATAGGTACTTCGTAAACGAATTGATAAAATCGTTAAATTTAAATTTAACATAACTTTAAAACCATGTCCGACTACCAAATTCTGATTTCAAAATTATTTTTTCGATAGAAAAATACATATTAAAAAAAAAAAATGCCAAAAATCTAATTTTCCTGTAAAGTAAAAATGTTATCCCTATTATGTATTAAATGTCTCAAAATTGAAAATTACAATAAGTAACCCAAAAATGAGTAAAAAATGTTTCCCTTAATAATGTACTTACATACCCGTTTCTGGTAAAAATTTCAAATATTAATCCATTATTTTCTCAAAATTCGAATACATTTCATACCAAAATAATACATATTATCTAAAAAATGAAATAGCTATTAAATTTAAGCCTATTATATAAAGTAAATTTTTGAAATTTCCATATTGCTATAAATAGGTAAAAAAATTTGTATTAATATGTTATCTACGTATATATACGTTTCCGGTGAAAATTGTATGGCTCTAGCATCAATATTTTCGGAGGTATAATGAATATTACCACGATCGTGTTTACCGTTTTTATACTGGTTTTTTCGATAACTTTTTTTATACGCGCTTAACGAATTTTTTTTTTTTAAAATACCGAAAAATTATCTCTCTAAAGTACCAATTAGATGGCAATTTTTTACCGGAAATCGCGGGTAAGCTATGGTAAAGATCCGAGTATTCCTTCCGGTAGAAATTTCGTACAAACATGAAAAAAAATAACACACGATTGTAAAATCAATACATTCCTCGGTTCGCTCGGAATCTAAAAAGTAATAATATTATCCTATAACATGTAAATACGCCATCGCATCAATGATACAATATATAGTATAAATTACAATATTTATAAATATAAATCTATTAAACGATTTTTAAAACTATAAAGTCAACTGCGGAATTGACTTAAAAATTTATGATTTTATAATTAACTCGTGCACATTATATCGGATATATCATTAATATCGGAATGATATTGACTCGCGTTTCTCAAGTATCCATATATATATATACGATAATAGTACTTAAATACGAAATTGAAAATGACGTAGTCCTTAATATATATAAGGACGACGCGCATAAGGACTCCTTGTGCGCGGTCTTCTCGTACGCGGCGTTCAATTTCGGAAAATCAGAAGGATAATGCACTGCGATGTGTTCACCAGCTATTATATGTTTTGTAAAGTTTGGGTACTTCGTCCCCTTGCGTTTAACCTCCACCGCCAAAATTGTAACGCTGAATTACTATATAATATATAATAAATATATATCGGAGGTATTTATTATTGTGTACCGACGATATTGTGGAACAATGGAAACGACGTTTTACATACATAATAATATTATTATAGTATCTAATCATGGAAAAAAAAAAAAAAAAGGTCAATAAGGTTCCACATCGTGTATATTATAATAATAATAATAATAATAATAATATCTCGATGACATACCGCTCAGTCACGGAATGTTAACGCGCGGAGTTGTGTTTAAATTGAGTTTTTCATTTCACTCGTATATACATAATATGAAAAAAAAAAAATGAAAAAAAATGAAAGGAAATAACTATACGCCACGCACAAACCACATCGTTTGAATGTTCGTAGTGTAAGTAATATAACGCGTACGCGCGTATATAGATAAAAAAAAAGTAAAAAATAAAAATATTTTCAATACAATTTCGTGGTTTCATATAAATGCACTTGTACATTTTATACTTGTATATTTTAAACCGTACGAGTTTGAAAAAAAAAAAAAAAAATGATGAATATATACTTTTCATTAAATTCGTGAGTATATAGCTACTCCGACGCGGTAAATCGTACGTAACGCAATCGAATAATATATATATATTAATTAATTTAACGAAGAATTTATAATGCGTTAATTACAATATTATATAGTCATGCGTGCGCGTCCATAGATATGCTACACTACTACACATTCAACGGCGGAGATCCGACACAGATACGATGACTGTATATAATATATAGTATCACTAATTGATAAGATGTCAGAGAATTTTGTTTGGACGCGATTGCGTAAATTGTCATTCATTCAACTATATATACATTCATTGGTAGAATTAACAATATGCAATAATCAAATTTTAACGAACGAATATTTGTTGAAATAATACAATTTTCATTGTTGTTAATGTATATATACTGCTGTTAAATTAATAAAATATGTGTTTACTGCAATAACAAATTTATTTTGAAAATTTCGCAAAATATATAATAATTATAATTTGATAAAAATAATTTGTAAAATTAATACAGGTTTTATTATTATGATAAAATATATTATAAAATTGAAAAATTATTCTGTTTAAATTCAATATAAATGGGTGGTTGTTTTATGAAGAAGAAAGAAAGAAATGAACACAAAATATTTATAATTGAGTTAACAATATATTTGTTAATTCAAATAAATTTGTATTGAATTAGACAATTTTACCTAAGACATTGAAAAAGGATATTGTTAAATCCATAATACATTTTGTTATTTTACTGTTAAATTAACAAATATTTTCATTCTAAATCAACAAACATTTTATTGGACGTATATTAACAACCATATTATAAAATGAATCTATATTTTTATTGAAATCACAGATATATTTCGTTCAGTGTATATATATATTTGTATTAATGGTACGATAACAATAAAATTGACATTAAATTATAAAATGATTTAAAGTTTTCCTTAAATTATATTAATATCGTCCTATATATGTGAACCTAAACATTCAAAATCGTACTTACTTTTAGAATTTTAATAACTACGAATGAAAAATCTTTAACTTAATTGTAATTTTTAACAAAAGTTGTGAAATTATACATAGTTATATCAATTACACCAGGAAAGCGTAACAATATTAGTACTTGTAGTACGTAATATATAGTATATATATATAGTATAGTACGTACTATATAGATAGTTATTAATGTTATTATCTTTACATTTTATATACTGTTAAAATAAGTGCCTTGTTAGAAATCATAGATATTTAAGTACTTTTAAATTATTTGTTTAAGGTTTTTTTATTGTTATTATTATTTATTATTGGTCTGTTTACATATTTAAATCACCTAAATATTTTTATATTCAAACGCAATGAAATCGTATAAGATTTAAATATAATATTCACAATTAGGTATTGAAAAATATGTATATACGTATATCCTCGAGTGTAATATAATGATTGTGTAGTTTGTGTGTTTTTTACACCATTTTATATAAGAGAGACTGCTCAACAATGATACAAATCGTATAATATTATAATGGATAATAATTAAATCGGAAGCAATACATTTCTTATTCCATTAAATTATTTTGTCATATCTTTTGTTAACTTTAAACAAATTTTGAACGGTTCATTTTTATTATTTTCCTCGTAAAACACATTTGTGTGATTTTTGGTATCAAAAGTGGTTTTAAAATTAAATATGCAACTGCACTTTTAGAGAAAAAAATATTTGAGTAAGTATATAAATCATAAAAACAAGCAATTAATTAACAAAGTAATTTGATAATTATTCACATTTATCGTTCTAAATTGTAAGTTAATTGCATTATTAAATTTGTTAAATTTGTTAAATGCAATTATGTATTTTCTTGTATAATTTTGAAACACGAGACAAAATATATATATATATATAAGTGCATAATAAAACAGTAGTATAGTAGGTAATTAATAATTTAAAATTGTTCTCTTTTGTCTATAAATATGGTAATACTCGTTATGGACATTAAAGAAAGGAAGAAAGTATTTTAAAATAATTTTAATTATTATTAATAGAAAATAATTGCATATTTTTTTATTTAATAAAGTAAAAATAAAAGAAACATTTGAAGAGAAAAACGCTTCCCTGTCAATTGATATATAGATTCATAAGATTGTACCTATATACTTTTATATAGTTAATAATATTTATATTTTAGATCACATTATTAATTAATTAGGCAGGTGATTAAATTATGTATTTTATAAAAAAAATATGAATGTGTACACATTGAATTGTCTTATTGTATATACACAATGAGAACAAAATTAGATTTATTTTTATTTTATCTGAAAATTTAAAAAAATATTAATATAATAATATATTTTTTTCTTTAAGGTCTTTAATATAGTACTTGTATAAGAAAATACCAAAATTTTGGAAATTAAGTTTTATTAACACTTACATTAAAAACAAATTACTATTTTTGTTTTTTCATAGTTAAACATTGTATTCCTGGGATTAAAATGAAAGGGGTGTGCATTCACTTTTTATTTTTTTAAGATGAACTTTTTTGTTTCATTTTATTAGCATTTTTTATGGCGTGAATTTGAACCTGAAAATGATATTTGCAAGTGCATTAATAGAGAAAATGAACATTTATTTTATCATATAAAACAAAATATAACAGATAACTTTTTTTAGGATATATTTATACGTTTCTAATAATGTCTACATTAAAAGCCTTAAAAGTTATTTATATTTATTTAAAATATAAATTAAAATTCAGATTCAATGGAGTTACCATGACATTATAAATTATTAGTTAGATATCAAATGCTCTGGAATATTGTAAAATCTTGGTAAGTTAACTTGAAATTTTTGATAAAAAAAGCATGAAGTTATTGCTTATATATATGGTAAAATTGACTTTCAAACTTAGATTATTTCCGTGTGTCTACCCACGTATACCTAGACTGCTAAATAATGTTCAGTTGTAGTCAATATATCTAGAGTCAAGATATCTCAGTTGAACAACAAACACATAAAAAAAACCTCAAATACTGATGACTTAAACGGGTGAAAATTAAACAATTTTGATATTTAAAATGTTCGAAAATTAAAACCTACATGAATATGTCGGATAAAGTGAGATACATAAAAAAGAGCTTACAATATTTATGTTTTGAACTACCGTTGTTGAAATATTATTAAAAAAAGTACAATTTCCATAAACTACACGCCAATATTTTTTTCTATACTTAAATTTAAATATAAATGTACTCAGCCCTTTCATAATTATTTTGCATATTTATTTAAAAATCGACCAATATTCAGAATGTATTACTTTGAGTTTGATGTAATATAAATGTATTGTTGTGAAGAAATTTAATTTTACATTTGATTTTTAATTTTTTTTTCTTGAGAATGATTGCAATATTATCACGATTTTTGAAAAAATACGAGAAAGTAATATACTGCAAATTAAATCTTAAAAACACTCTTATACACATTCAAAATATCGCAACGGAACTGATTCATTCTAATCCAACGTATCTAATGTAGGGCTTGGATATCAATACATTTGTATCTTTTTCGAGGAAAAATTTTAGCCTATTTTTAAAATAAATTTAACATTTTGACCAAAATCTAACCACTAAATAATATTATTTTATTTTTCTTCACAAACAGACAAGAAGTAAAATAAGCTGTTCTGCAGATACCTATATACCTATGGTGGTAAAGCATGGATAAACCATTGTGTTCTAAAAAGATTAAATTCGTTTTAATATTGTTTTTTTTTTTTAAATGATAACAATGACAACTTTATTTGTTATTTTCTTATGTTCGTTATAAAATGTAGTTTTCCTGTATGTTAAACTTTTTTGTAATATCAGAAAATAACATATCAAAAGTACTAACTAGTAACTAGAACGAATTTATCATCAAAAAATGTCTTTACCCCATAATCCCTACTTTACTTTTTCATCCTATAAAGTATATAAATTTCAAAAAAGTAAAATAAAAAAAGTAAAAAAGTAATTTAAAACTAACAACTCCTAGTTAAAATCTAAAATACAATTATGTGCCTTTATAGATGTGTTTTTAATATTTTTCGGGTTGTTTTCGTTTGAGCATTGCAATAAAATGTTCTGTTTTATCCAAAAATATAAATAATAATTACTTAATGTGAAATTTATTGGAAGTTTTAAGTCATTAATGCGTTATTTTAATGGTAGTTTTGATTTTTTTTTTAGAACACTAATATCCTAAAGCTAATCATAAATTTTAATTTCATTTATTGTTTTGAATTTTGTTTTACAGTTTGATTTCATAATACATTTCCTGTATCTATATAGTGCATAGTAATAGAGTTGGCACCAAATTAAGAAGAACCGATTTTGAAAAGCACTTAAAAGTAAAATCAAAGCGCGACGGAACAAAACATTATATTTGAAGAACCTTTAAAGCAACCCCAAATCTTGTCGATCACCCAGTGGTTTAATTTAACCCACTGTAGTTAATATTTATTTAGTGACAATACTTTTTAATACATTGAAAAACCTGTTCTAATTATTATAACCGAAAATAGAATCCCTATATAATGTTTTCGAAGAAAGAGAATCGGAACCCGACCCAGAAATACTTTAAGGTTTTAACCACTAATGTTTATATAAATTCGATATTATTTCACCAAAACATAATATTTTTCTATATTTCCTAGCGAATAAAGCGCAAGAACGATTATTATAATTGTGATTATTTAAAATGGGGGGGGACTGGAGAAACGTTTCTACAGCCCTCCCCCACACTAAAATCCACTTTTCTCATGGTTCTGGTGCCATACAAATGATTGGGATCAATAAATGAATGGATTGGGCATACAAATTCATACAAATTACGTACTAAATATTGGGAAAAAAAAATTTCCAAAATCCAATTATGGGGGGAGGGGCTAGGGAAATGTACGTTATTATACCTATACCGACTATATTATTGTCAGTAGGTAACAATTGTATAATTATGCCTAACAATAAGTGACATTATTTCTGCAGCGTGTACACTGTACCTATACGCTATTATGTATATATATAGTATAATACTTGTTTGACATTATATAATAGTATAAAAAAATTGAACAATTGTTTTAATTATTCGTCGTATACGTACGTACATAATACGATAAAATTGAGTAATTTTTGTATATGAAAATCACAAAATAATATTACCTAGTTATAATGCGGAGCTGAATAGAAAAAATCGCATTCATTACAACTGCAGAAAATTTGATAACGCCAATTAATAAGGCGAAAAACAGATAAATCACGAAATAAATATACTAATAAATAATAATATATTTACTTGCGTGCGATATAATTATATAATATATTATATATTATCGTATAATGAGAATGTATTATGTATACGTTTTTTTCTGTGGATGCGTTTAGATATAAAATTAAATGAAAACCATTTCCGCTATAGATATGTATTATACATGTATTATTACATTATATCTACTATTGACCGACATGAAAATTCAAATTTAATTTTCATTTTAACGAATCTAAATTTAATGATGTTATTTATTTATTTATATATATATTTTTTATTTAGACATTGCCCATATACATTGGATAGTAAATTTTTTAAGCTTTAAATACGTTTTTTTTTTTTTTTTTTTTTACTGTGAATAAAATCATACTTAAATTTGCAGTTCACGATTTTATAAAACATAAAAATTTATTTTACATTTTTACAGTATTATTTTCCCGAGTACATGAATCAACTACCTAATACAAATAACTCTTCATATTCTGTAACATAAAACCAAACGGCTTTTATAGTTTTACAGTGCCTATATATATATATATACGCACGGTATACACATTTTGTACATATATTTTAATACTACAACCGTGTTTTGGATATTATTTTTAAGTTATTTCCCACTACAATTATTATTTTCATTAACAATTTTAAGTTTGGTAATATAATAATATATGCTTTGAAAGAATAAATATTATTTTCTTTTAACAAATTTAACTATTAAACCAAGTTGTATAAATATATATATATATATATATTATATCTATATTAACTAAACACGCATTTACAGTATATTAGATAAGAACAATTTTAAATTATAATTATAATTACTTTATATTTTATTTTAAGTATGTTTTTTTTTCTTAACTTCCTATTTCTTCGTTTGCTTTATTAAAATATATTTTCAATATTTTAAAAACGTCATTCTACTTAATCGATTATGACTTTATGAGTAAACAATTTATTCGTTATAGATACATTTTATTACACACGTGAAAACAATTTGAAAGTTTTTTTTTATATTGTTATATTTTATCTATAATGAAAATACGTATTAAAGTTAAACTATAAATATTTATATATAAAATATGAGTTTTCAGAATTCTCAAAATGCAATATCTTCATAACAAAACTATCCAAATTATTAATTTTTAAGGTTTATAAAATTAAGCTGTTGTAATATTGTTATGTATTTATATAGTTTAAATTAGTATACTCTTAATCCAGAGGTTGTAGGTTCGGAGCTCTAAATTGGGCGCCATTTGTGGTAAAACAGATTAAGAAAGTGATCGTTATGATCAACAACGAATTTGTTTGTAGATTATTTTTACCTACATAATTATAATTATAAAAGTACTTCATTCATAACTAATATCCTGCATACTTTATATTACTTGATAATTTTATTCGGTTGGTAATTGGTTCTTCTTTTATAATTATTAATACCAATATCTACTTAAATTTACCAAAATTTCACTCGATTTTTCAGTTGACAAATGTGTCAACTAGTTTCCCTCATCGTAAAATGTTTTAAATGACATTTCAGCTTAAGATAATATTTAGTATTTATACTTTAATACTGTTATTATAATAGGATATTGAGAATTGATATCCATGTAAATATATTTATTTTAAAATATATTAAACAATAATATTATGATAACAGTGGTATTTTACATTAATTATATTTCATTTTAACCTGTACCTATACAGTGGCTTTTGTTGAATATATTTACTGAGTATTCACTTCCCAATCATTTATTAAGCAACCTTTACTGAAAATACCCTCACAATATTTAATCGAATTATTAAATATATATGTAGGTAACTTAATTAATAATTTAAGTTTCGAAAATAACGGATTAATTTGAACAAAAATACGACTTACTATTTTATAAGACTGACGTTTATTTTTATGATATCGTTCGCGGTTAAAACTATTGTAAAACGTATATAATAA
The DNA here is from genome assembly GCA_025469235.1 of Pemphigus obesinymphae. Classification (NCBI taxonomy): domain Eukaryota; kingdom Metazoa; phylum Arthropoda; class Insecta; order Hemiptera; family Aphididae; genus Pemphigus; species Pemphigus obesinymphae. The sequence goes on from JAIPRL010004208.1 coordinate 16,741, forward strand.
TAATCGTTGTATAATATAAAAACAATTTTATTTCTATCGTCATATGGTGTCGTATAACAGAAACGTTTAGCTAGATTTCGGTCGGATTGGGATTCTGTCCGATCTAGACATCGATTGGTAGAACAGGTTTTCCCAGTCATGTTCCTGCCAATCGTCTTCCTGCCAGTCGAATTCTTGAGAACCATTTTCGTCGTAGACGAGGAAATTTTGGGGACACGGCAGTGCTTCCGCTGCTGATGATGAAACCTCTAATTCGTCAAAATGTATTGGAACTCCAGTATTCCTAGGCGTCGACGACATAATATCACGACCACCATCGATGCGACAACCACTACAACGGGTCAACCAAACACGATCGCGGTTAAAATTAGTTAAAACTATGATTAGTTAAGTTATAAAAATAAATACACAAAAATAATAAAAATTTAATATTTATATCATATAATCATTTTTATTGTATTTATTATAAACGTAAATAATGTAACGTCAATATGAAGACTAAAAGAAAAATTAGAAGAATATTCTATCCTAAAGTTGGATGCAAATCACTTCCGTTAAAAATGTATGATAAATGGATAGGTGCACGAAATCTACTGAAATTAATGATATAGTATTTACTAAGGTTTAGGGAGAGACCGAGTTGTGAGACACAATTACTAAATAAATTAATCTTGACCTGAAGTAGGAGACTTTACTTTTAAGAATAACTTGATATCATCAGCGTAGAGAAGACAATTGGTTTTGTGTATATAATTAGACATATAATTGACAAATAAAAAAAAGAGAAGTGCCCATTTGAGGTATATCTCAAGAGACTCCAAATAACTTAGAAGTTCTGTTATTAACTTTAACAAATGACGATTTGGTAGTCAGGTATGAATTAAGTCAACATATTCGTAAAAGTTGCTTAAAAATACCATGAAATTCAAGTTCTCTGATAAGTAAATAGTTGTAAACTGTATTAAATGCTTAGGAAAAGTCAGTATGTATGAAATCTTTCTCATATCAAGGCTATCTAAAATAAAAGATGAGAAGGAGACACTACGAGTAATGGTGAATTACCTGGTCCAACCCCATGATGCTATGGAATAAAGATGTGATTTAGGCTTCGTTCAATGTAATCGTTTACTATAAGGATTCAAGCATTTTGAAATCAAAGATAACGAAATAAGACCTGTAGTTACAACAGAATGGTCTGAGGACTTTAAAATAGGTATGATCGAGCATGTTTTCTAAATATAAGGGAATAATCCTTCATCTAATGATTCTTGAAAAAGGAAAATCAGAGAAAACCGACAGTTATATAAAAGACGTGCAGAAATATCATCAGGACCATTTGATGATGTATTTTTTAATCACATGAGAGTCCTGAAAACATCATCTGAGGAAAAGAAGCAGTTAGAAGGCAAAAAGTAAGAAGTAAGTAAGGAATCATTATGAGAGTAAGAAAAGGGAGTAATAAAGAAATGAAAACTGAAGCAAAGTAATCGGAAAATGTTCAGCGGACTCTAGATGATTGGATGAGGAGATACCTTTGTAATTCACTGAATTCGGTTTAGATGGTTACTGCTTGAGTTCACAGACATATTTCCGGAATATGTGAAGGGGACGTGATAACGACTATAGATTTTTCGAGATTTCCTTTGATGAAAGAGACTTGCATTGGCGCGGAATTCTGAAAATTTATTGTACCTAGTCTATAAGCATACCTGCTATTATTTTAAATTAAGTGACAATATAGATATTGAACATATTATGAACTGGACTCGAAACCAGTTTAAAATAGGTTTTAAATATCCGTTGGTATCATTAAAACTTAAATAAAGCCAAGTCAGTATTAATAACCAAAATCTTAACGAACATCTTATCAGTTATCTCGGTAATAATACCGTATTGTCTATTTGCAGTCTAGTTCTATATATTTAATATATTATACGAGTATAGTATTAAATATAGATATATTATATTACTTTTGCTGTTCTCCTTGAGTCTCGTTGATAACTTCACTATTGCAGTCTTCCGACCGGCGATCTGACACGTCGGTACGGTTGTCAGAGAAATCATTACAATCACCACGAGTTCCTTCGCCGTTCCCGAAGTCTTGGCCTACATCGAACGACGAACCCGTCATGTAAAACTCCTCGTCGTAGCCCGAGTTATAGCATTCGGAATCACTGCCATCGTTCGACTGCATAATTTCTTTCGGACGTTCTTTCGCAACCGTAATATCTGTGTTATTCACACCACAATCGCCCTTGTTGTCTTGGTGGCACACCGAGTAGTCCATACGAGATTTAGCTACAGTATGGTTAACTCAGTTTATTTCCAATGATTATAATTATTATAATTTCCTAAAAACTCGTTGAAAATACACAAACATAAACTATAGCAGTGTCGGTAAATATATTTTTAAGGATCCTTCAAAAAAAAAAAAAAAAGAAAAAAGACAGTCAGTAGGGGGTGGAAGCACTTTGCTCGTTGTATAGGATACTGGTGGTGGATATATTGAATTTGAAAACATGACAAATCATTTCTTTCTAAAAAAAACGATCCTGAGCGAAGCTTCGATAGATATACTTAACGGCTACTGGAAATTATACTACTAAATATATATATGATAATTATATAATATAATGAACAAAAAAAGTTGAAAGAAGCGCAAAAAATTATTTGGTTGAATAAAACCCGGGTACGGCACATGACAACACATTCAGCTACCTCTAGACTACATAGACCACTGTTGTAAACATAAAAAAATATACTTCTTAAACAAATATGATGAAATCGTTAAATTTCAATTTGATATAACTTTAAAACCAAGTCCAACTTTAAAATAATATTTTTGATAGAAATACATATTAGAAAAAAAAAAAATGCTGAAAATCTAATTTTCCTGTAAAGTAAAAATACCTATTATGAATTAAATGTCACAAAATTTAAAATTGTTATAAGTAGCCCAAAAATAAAAAAAAATTTAAAAAAAATGTTTTACTTTCATAATGTATTTGCATACGTTTTTTTTATGAAAATTTCAAGTTTATAGATCTATTATATCCCCGAATTTCTAACACATTTAAAAACAAAATAATACATGCAATGGCTATTAAAAACTATTGTACCGAACGATTTAAAAATTTTTTATGTGTATTTAAAATAACGTAGTTTTAATACTATATTAAATTTTCAGGTCTTATAACCTAAAATTAAGACTACAATGAATTAAATGTCTCAAAATTTAAAATTTCTATAAATAGCCCAAAATTTCAAAAAATTTTTTTAAAATTTATTTGTCTTTATAATGTGTCAATATACGTATTTAGTGGAAATTCAAGTTAATAGATCCATTATTTCCCCAAAATTTGAACACATTTGATACCGATATATATGGAAAAAATTAAATGGGTAGGTATTAAAAAATATTGTATGTACCGATTTTCATAATTTTTTGTATATAGCTAGAATAGTGTACATGAATTATGAATTAAATGTCTCAAATTTGGATATTGCTATAAATAGCCTTAAAATGGATAAAAATGTTCGAAAATTTTTTTGTATTAATATTTTACACATATACGTTTGTGGTGAAAATGTCATGCATCAATATTTTTAAAGTTATATAGAATTTTACCACAACCGTAATTTCCTATATTTATGCTAATATTTTGATAGCTTTTTCTTACGCGTATATCAAAAAAATTAAAAAAAAAAAAATCGAAAAAGACCTTTCTAAAAGCAAACTAGATGCAATTTTCTTGCTACCAGAAAAAAGTGCTACATGTAATGATTGGAGCACTTCTTATACATTTTGTATTTTGGGTACAGGCATAAAAAAATTAATTAAAAAAAACACATCATCGTAAAACCAATACATTTCTCGTTTCGCTTTCGCTCAGAATATAAAAAATCAATTTACTTACTTACATATGGTATCTCAAAAGGATTGAAAGTACCTAATGATCGTATTTCCATACTGCACTATATTTCTCATAGGAAAAAAACATCAGGATTGTAGTTAGGGATAGATAGAGTTAATTTAGTTGAGAATTCACAATGTATTAATTGTTTTTTTAACATAGTTGTTTGAAAATTGGTTCAAACATTTATTTTGACGAACATTTTTTTAATTGTTCTCTCACTGTCTTCTGGATGTTTTTCAAAGTATACAGGCCATTGTATTTTATGCTCATGCGTTCTTCTGATTTCCAAAACAGTACTACTGGTTTTGGCTATTGTTTTGAACTACTGTACGTGTAATTCTTTCTTCAGGGTCAGAAACAGCAAAAACGTCACATGGGTCAAGATCAGGGTTACATAGTGTGTGGGAAATATCCCTTATCCCTCAGCATTCCAAGAATTCTCGGATAAAGTTCGAGGAGTGGGGCTGTGCATCATCGTCACGGTGAAATAAAATCTAGAGTCGATCATCAAACAACTTTTAGTTAAAAAATAATTACTTTTAAAATTGTTATTAAATGAGCTCAATTGTAAGCTAATACATTTAACTACAACCCTAATTCTTATCCAAGAGCTAGATAGTGCAGTTTGGAAGTATAAAAAAATATTTTAAAAATAAATAATGTTGATTATATGTCTAGTAAATATCACTACAAATTGATTATCTGAATTAACCGATCGCTTACACTAATAATAATCGCCGTTTCCATTCCAATATTTTATGCTGTGTATTATTATCAAATAGCTACTATAACAAATTAATAAATTATTTAAAGACAATTCGTGTGACTTATTTGATTTTTTTAGGGCAAAGTATTGTATTGTATTTCCTATATTATGATATACTCGTAATTGATTATAATATAAAATATATTACAAAAAAATATAGTTATAAGCTATTTATCTATTCCCTATACATAAATACTTAAGTATTTATACGTTTTGTTTATCTAGTATTTTGTCAAAGTCTCATTGATAATAATATGCATTTACCAATCGTGCAACCGGTTTCGGATATACGTTTCATTTCAGTCTGTTTAGATTGCTCCAACTCGATGGCTATCGCTTGAAGAGCTTTACACTGGGCCAACATCGTTTCATCGATTGCTGCTAGTTGATTGGATAATTTTCTTTTTTCTTCTATCAACTCTAAAGACGTCGTAGACGACCGGCTACTGCAAATTAACGTCGTCTCTTTATTATTGCAGAATTCTTTTTGGAAGTCCGGATCTATTAAAAAAATATACTTAAGGGAACGACTGTATAAAGCGGTTTAAAGCGGTTTCAAAATCGATATTCCTTATATAATTATATTATAATCCTTTTTCAGTATTTGAAGACGCCATTTTCAAGTGGAAAATGAGATTTATAAGTATATGTATAATAGTTTCTCTAACGGATATATAACATATTATTATAAAATATACTATGAATATCGAACTTGAACAACGTTTTTCAAAAACGTAAATTTCAAAACACAACGATAGAACCCTTTCGTTCTAAAGCCAGCAATTTTACGTTTGTCCTATATAGTTTATTTATCAGTTACTATACCAATATATATATATATATATATATTTACCTTTAACCTCGTTGTTTGAAAGTTGTTTGGAAAAAATAGCGTCGATATTTTGCATTTCCATTTCGATACACTTTTGCACACGTTCTTCCGAAACGCTAAAAACACGTTGTATAAAGTAATAATTTATAAAAACGAAATCGTGCGTACAATTGAAGTACCAAAATATTTCGTATAATATATAGAAAATCTATAAGATATAGCGTTAAAAATTCTAATTAAATATATTATATTTTAAAACACAAAACCATTTACTCGTATATTATAATATTTATTTGATTTTAAATAATTCATTAAAATTATACAATTTATAATGCTGATAAATAGTGTATACTTGTACGTGAAAAGTATCGCGTTTGATATATTTTTGTTAAAGTCATGTCAAATAATGACGACTAACTCGGTTTTAATCAAACACGATTTAATAGTGTTTACATATACATACTGTGTAAAGAGAAAATAAAGTTATATATTCGTTGTATTTACGCTGGAAATTATAGGTATACGTGAATGATATCGTTCGCCTCATAAATAATTGTTATGTTCGTATGATACTCACCTAGGTCCAATGGTTGAGTAACAATTTGAGTTTTCCGGACATTTGTTGTCCATGTTCGAATATATATTTATATACGAATCTAAATTAAATTTCAAAATGTATATTTTACACAGCTAAAACTGCATACTACACCGAGACTGTAGCTGTACAGATCCACCAACGGACTTCTTGGAGTATTAACGATTTTTTTTCATCAAAAATAAACAAATATATACGAACATATTTTAAATAGCTAGTATACAAAACCGCAATATCTATAGCAACTATATATGAGTACTATACGATATAATATATATATTATAAATAAAATGGCGTAGGTACCTAATTGCATATTTTGCACACGCCAAGATATCTAAATATATGCAACGATTACCTCTATATTTGTACACTTATGTTTGAAAATTATACAAAAATGTTTATATTTATTTGAACAGCAATATGAAAATCGGCCCGTATAAAACATTCCGTTTTCGCGTTTCGTTGGTTTTAAAGAACGGAATACGATCGTTTACTTACAATTTCTAATTTTTATGTATTTCTAAAAAGAAAACAATGCTTTTATTGATTTTTCGGTAATTTTCGTTCAAGGCTGTCAAATGTGGTAATTTTATCCATGCATTTAGACCAATAAGCGAACGGTACCAATAACAGGCATATACTTCCAGTTGTTCAATTTACAGTTTGAAGATTAATTTGAATAATATTAAATAAATAAAAAATTGAATTTGAAATTTGGTTCCTAAAAAACGAGATAAACATTAAAGAATTTAAATTAGTTTGAACGTTGCAGGACTATTCAAAGTATGCTCACAAATGGTTACACGATTTTTCACTTTTAATAGTTCAAAATGTTTTCGAATGGGATGTTGGTGACTTGTGCATGCATGTGTGAGAATAATATAGTTAATAGATATAGTTAGTAGTTAATAGAATAATAAAAGTTTTATAGGAAATTACGTAAGAAGCGGAGAGATATCAGTGATTAAACACACTAATAATAATTTACAACACACACACGCTAACATAATGCTTGTTCTGTAATTAATTATTAAATTGCCTACACTCAAGTCATTAAAAATATACCGCTCTCAACCCCCTTAATGTTAAAACCGCACTATCAGTGCAACAAGGCCACAAGCCAAAAACTATTTGAAAACAATTTGTTAAAATAAATGTCAATTTTAAATTTTTTTGTTGATATTATGTTATTAATTAAATTATTATGATAACGAATTCCATTATGTTATTTATTTAATCATAACGAACATAGATACTGAAGAGATTTTTTTAATGAGATCTTTAAATTTGATTTCTTGAACATTTTCTTTTTCTACTTGGTGCTATATTGAGATTTTTTATTTTTCCTATTGAATTAATTATTATTTAACTTATTAAAATTTTTATTATTTTTACTTTTTATGATCAACCATTATAACTATATCTATTCGTAACATTCTAATATGTATCAAAAAACTAGACGCTGCGAATACATTACATCAATCATTTTAAATTTATTATAATTATCCCAATTAACGACCATTCTTGAAGCTATAATTTATATTTAAAATATAAAGATATATAGAAAATAAAATTGTTTAGATTATGAAAAAAACTAATGAAGATATTGATATTAGACTATAGTTTCAAATTACTTTTAAAAAATTAGTCATACATCTTTAGAAGTCTATTAATTATTTGGACATTCATTTCATTAAAATCGCATTTATACCACTTATTAAAAAGTGGAAATAAAGTTTTCTCGTATGATATACGATTATATGTGTGAAGAATGGAGAAGAACTTGCAAAATATATACACATATTTAGAGATAAATAATCATTATATGGTCTTGGCTATGGGTCTGATTGACCTGTATAAAACTAAAAATACTACAGAACTGCGAAAGTATAGATATTATAGAAGTATAGAAAAACGAACATATTATGTATATTATACTCGTAGATATACGATAAACTAGGTATTTGGTTTATATCATACTTCATTTTTCAGTCTGGAACAATTGAGAAGGATATAATTTTAGATTATAATTAAATTTACTCTATAGTTAACTTATAGAACTTCAACTATAGTATTTTAATCGACTTTAGAGAGGTAATTTTTTATTTTCTCGGTAATTTTCTTATACGAAGAGGAAAAATATCTTGAAAAAAAATATGGCTAATTGGAAAACACATTAATATTAAAGATTAAAAATGTACTTACACCAAATATTTAACGTAGCACTATATTTACAAGATAATATTTTCAAAAAACTTTTTAAAATATAATAGTAATTTGTAAAATTTAATTTTTTTCATGTATCTACGTATTTATTTCTGTATTTCTGTTGACTAAATTATTCTAGCATTGGTACTTAAAATAGGCAATATTTAATTTTTCTCAATAGTTTTCTGTTTTCTTAATTGTATAAAATAATTACTGAAAATTGTTATAATTTATGGAATAATATTATATAGGTACCGAATTTCGTTCAGAATCATTGTCTAAATTAAAGAATTTATCTTTGTTTGAAAACTTAACATAACCATATTGTACACTATCCTGTTCGGATACCGAACGGGACGATGAACTACCACTTGTACCTGGACAAATTTGAAAAAAGAGCAATTTATACAAATAAAATGTTATTAAAATGTAAGAATTGGTTTAGGTAAATTTATCTTTTGAACGGCACACGAGAGTTCTTAAAACGAAATATTGTAGATACGTACTGCCGTATTGTATAGATATAGGAGCGATATGCAACTGAAGTCCCTTTTATCTGACCTTGGTCGTACTTTGACATTTTTATCGTTAAAAAATGTACCTGAAATGTAGTAAAAACTGTAAAATCTTATTTTGAAAAAGCATCAATCATAATAATCATTAGGTATGTAATGTACTCGTATATTAGGTCTCGGTTTGAGTACCCACTCCGCCGATCCGATTTTATTTCTCGAACAGATAGAATTTTTATTCAATATAATATACGGTATGGAGACGAAACCGTAATGCATTTTCTTATCATTATAACTTTTATTCTTTAATATTTATTATCATTTTTTATCGTTCATTTGAATTACGTATTGTACCGAGTTCTATCTATTTCAGATCCAAATATTTAATTAAACTGTGCGTTAACACTCTGTGACGAGTTCGTATTCAATTTCTACGATGTTTTTTTTCGGATATTCGAGAAATTTCCATCGGGTGACAATATAATTATATAAAAAACGTTAACAGTAAGTTCAGCTGACACGATCACACAATAGGTACTTATACAATATAGTTTTAATAATTCATAGTATTAAATTTCAAATTGTCGGACTTCCGTAGCATTTTTCATAATTTTAATTAAATTGATACACTATATAGGGTGAACTTTTGTCATATAGACGATATAAGTGGTATAACGATGTTTAATCGGACTTTCGAACATTCATTTCAACTGACCACAATGGTTATATAAAAACTCGAGAACGATAAGTACCTACGACCAACTTCACATATGCAGTGTAGACTGTAGGTATATCTAGACTATATTTTTATCACATCTATATTATATTTATCGGCAAATGTATATCAAATCGCCGGACTTTGTGGTATTTTCAAAATTTCAATTGAATTTATATTGATGTGTAGTTGTGTGGCGTTGTGTAAAACCCGACCTACTCGGGCAAAAACCGAACGAAGCCATATTCGAGTTCTTATAAAAACCCGAGAATATACCTAGTATAAGTTCGATAAATTTTTGTATTACCTACTTTGTCAACCTATTCATCGGAAACACTTTAGAGGTGAAGCACTTTCTTCTAGAAAGTGAAGACCAGTTTCCACCAAAGGCGGAATATCATTAAAATTAATTAATTAACAAAATTATTTCCCAAAAAACTTTGGTCACACCGATTATATATAATGGATTCCGATAAAATACATACACCGAGGTACACGTATTGCATTCAAAGTATGTTTCACTCAAAAAAAAAGCTTCACTTAAAAGGTGTTACACTCAAAAGGAGTGTATACATCCAAGGTTTTTCATACTCAAAACATTTTTGTACTTACACAAGTAGTTTTACTCAAAAGTACCTAATAGGTGTTGCATCTATATATAGCACATATAAAACAATATACATTGAACTTGGATCAAAATTCTTATCGTACAATAAGTACATTAATTAATTCATTTCACGTAAAAACGGAAAACCGTTTTTTTTTTTTGTTTTACCTGGCCTGCAAGTTATTTTAACCTCAAGTTAAATATTCAGTGGTTCATCCCTGCTGTACCTATTTATATCATTTTAAACACGTATCGATATATTAACTAACCAATGTAACAGTCCGGTTATCATTATTATATTAATATTTTGTTCGTGTTAACCGTTTAAATCGCATATCTCTCATTGTCATTTTAATGTAGTATAATCATACTTAGAATAATTATTGTGGTATTTTACGCTTTGCCAAGGGTCTTTGGACTATTTACTGAAACAACGTACTCGTACAAAACGACATTCTTCAAGTGTTTCACGACAATTTTTTAAAACCACAGTCGATTCAAATATAGTTTACAGCAGTTTATTTTCGTCCCGTTATATTTATATAGTAAATAAATTATTTTTGAAATACATATTTAAAATATATAATATCTTGTGTTATTTCGTTATGTGAATTTTCTTATATATATATTTTTTACCATATAGGTACACATTATACACAATTAGATACATTATATACGTCCATGCGCATTGTGTTGTTTTCGTTAATCATCATTAGACAAAAGATTGACGATTGTCCTTATCGTTGATATTACACCGCCATCGGCCACGGTACATGCATTTTTTTCTTCTGTTTTTCACAGTGGAAATTATTGTTTTTTTTTATATGACGGCATTTTGTTTGAAATTATAGTCGTGTCTAAAAACCATCATGTGACGTAACGCGCACCGGACAAGGACAAAACAGTAAAGTATTATTATTATATCACAATATTATTATAGTTGTTATTGTACTCGCACAATACAGTGTCTATAATATATAACGTTTTCATTTCGTTTTAATTTTTTCACCGTTTTGGGTCTGATTATAATTGACATTAAAAATACAACTTTTTATCGTACGCAGTGTACTCATGATATATATTATACATATGTCTAGGTACCTAGGTGCGGTTAATTGTCAGTATATAAGTAATTGTTTTTAATTATGTGGAACTTTGTACAACACGCTGTACAGCAACGATAGCTTGTTCTATTATACAGTATTTAATAACGTTCGTGATTATACTATATGGATATATAATATGCTACATTTTCTTTACAAGCGTTTTTTTTTTCTAAAGACCTAACAACCATGACCATTGTTTTGACCCTATATATATATGTGTGTGTGTATATATCGTTCTTACTTCAGCAGGTACATATACGACTATTGTGTGCCGTTTTTGACGGGAGAGAACGTCGTTCTATAGTAGGTAGTAGTACGTTTTGGTAATATTATTTTATATTGTATAAACCTTCGCGAATATGTTAAAGTTTCGAGTTTAAAATTCGAGTTGAGTTCATTTGTTTCGTATATTACGTTCATCGTACGACGGCACCAGTAATTTACTATATAATTTAAAAGGTTATCGATTAATCGGAGCAGATAGCTAGGTAAACATTACATTTTTCTTAAAACACACTCTGAAACTACACTGAGCAGCAACGTATAGGTACTATTATTATCCGACAGTAAAGGATCGATATATTTACTCGAATAATTAATTTACCAATCGCATTATGTGTGGATATATATATATATTGAACAATATAGTGTACTTGTATAATATGTAAAATAAATTGACTTAGAAACAATGTCACGGTAAAATAGATTAGAATAAGTCTTTAATTACGAACGGCTGCTTTAAAATTTCACACCATACGGTTTTAAGGAGTATTATATACGGCTGTGTGTCTGTGTGAGCACTAAGTGTTAGTAACCCATAGCAAAAGTATACGGGCAGCTATTGCGCACGCATGCACATGCACATGTCCGCAGTCTATTTTGCAACCATGAAAAATATATATATTTTTTTTAATTTAAATAGACTAATCCCATAAGGATGTCACAACGCGTGCGTCAATTTTATGTTTGAAAAAATATTCTAATTATCCATAACATTATGTACTTGGCATATTTAAAAAGTAATTTGAATTAATTAGATATTTCTGTTTAAAATTAATGTAACTTTAAACGGTATATATTATAATATAAAATACGAAAATGAAAAATGTTACCCAGTACGTAACGAAAAAATCATGTACGTTTTCGGAACACGAATTGTATCGAACTATTAGAATTAGAATGAGTAGTTTTTGACTAAAATAAACGGTTGTGTAAAGACTATACTTATCAAATATATTTTGTTTTCTAATAGTGTCTACTTAATATAATGACCAATATGGTTCACAGTATCCTGCAGTTTTAAAATAGATAGATACCTGCAGCCTAATGAAAATAAAATGCATTAATGTACGTTTAAAAGGTATATTTAAATAATAGTTATATAGGTAGAGCTTGGATTTTATGGCCTAAGAGCCACGAAATATATATATATAATATATGCAGAAAAAACTATAACCATGACCTTTAGACACAGGCAGACCTTAAATGTCCAGAGAGTGTTAAGAATCTTCGGCTCAGCTTTGAAGATTGCAACTTGGAATATGATAAATTTGGCTGAAGATAGAAAGTTGGAGAACATCTTGAAAGAAATTAAAAGAATGAAACTCAACATTCTTGGAAAAAGTGATATACAGTGGCAAGAGTCAGGTAATTTTATAACAAGAAATCTCCTCTATTATTCAATATTTACAGTGAAGCAATTTTTAAGAAGCTATCCTCTACGAATATATTGGCATTAGAGTAAATGGGAAATTTGTGAACAACCTAAGATATGACCGATGACACCGTAAATCTGGCGGGTACTATGGCTCATCTATAAAGAAGCATGGACAGACTCAATTTTGCGTGCAACAAATATGAGCTAGAGAGATAAATATTAAGAAAATTAAACTCATGTTAATAACAAAAGATTAAACAGACAATCGTATTAATGAAATCAAATTACTATACTGCGAGTAATATAAGTATTGAATAAAAGTACAAACCCTTAAAAAAAATATTTGAATTTTAAAATAATATAATACTTCTCAAATATTGATTTTCTGTAAATACCTACATAAAAAGTGTTACTAAAATACTTTTAAGTTAAGTTGTATAACTATTAATAATTGTACTACGACTACAAAAATAAATTAAAGTACCTATATATGTGTATCACTATTTTCAGGGATCCGTTAGTGGCAGAATTGTATGGTATTTAAGTAAAAATAATTGAATATTGGTATTCAAATACTTTGTTCTTTCTTGTATTTGAGTAGTATTCAAATATATTTTTATGGTATTGAATACTAATTTATTTGAAATACTTTTACATTTTATATTTATGTTATATTATATTATTATAAAAATCAAAAAAAAAAAAATTATAAATATATATATATATTATATTATAAAGTCAGATAAGCTATATGATTTATTAAATAGATCAAAATTTAAAATCATGATGTGGTTATACAATATTGTGTGATTATAAGCATGATTAAGTAACAATGCTCCGGTCAAAGAATATTTAAGAAGATAATATTAAGGAGATGCGGGATATATAGTTAAGTGGAAGTGTAAGACTAGGGCGGCCGACTTCAAATAGTTGGGAGAGAAGGCAAAAGAGAAGCCAAGAAGACCTATATTAATAAAATTTAAGTGTTTGAAAATTATTTCAAATACTATTTTAATGTATTTGAGTATTTACTTAAATACATTGAATAAATGAGTATTTGAGTATTACTCTAAATACATTTTTCAACAAATTTTTTTTTTTTACATATACTTAAAATACTTTTTAAAAGTATTCTTTACAGCTCTGGTTAGTGGTGAAAAGAGCGCCCATCTATTGATATACTCGCATATAAGTTATACCTATTGATTTTGATTTTGTTGAATGATTTATCATTGCTTTCAAATTCAATACATCCACCAAAAGTACCCTGCCCAGTAGCGAAGTGCATCCACCAATACTGACACCCGACGAGCGAAGTGCTTCCACAACCTACTGACCGGCTTTTTTAAATTGATTTTGAAAATAGTAATACCGACTACTATACCTATAATATAGCAGCTGATATACAAAAGGAAAGTACGGGTAAATCGTTAAAAAATAATATAATATAATATGATGCGTGAATAAGTAGAGTTATCGTATTTTTGGGCGTCAAACCCCCGAAAACGGGAATTCGGCGCGCGCGAGTATTAAATAATAAATAATAATTATTGTACATTTTCGACTTTTATTTCCACCCTTTATAATATTGATCAAAAAAAAAAAAAACAAAAAAAAAAAAACCGTCGAAATCGCTCGGTTTTTAGGAAATTCGTTATTTTTTTCTACGTCGTACGGAACGTTATAATATTATATTACAATGATCGCTTTCGAGTTTAATGTACGCGATAACGCTGCACGTATCCACAATTCGCGCATATTAGCCCGCCCAACGCGCCCGAACCGCATTAATATGCATATTTATTTATGCATGTATATGCGTTTTCAGATTACATTTTCAAACGCAACCGAGGGAAAACCCAATTTTCAGAGGAATATTAATATGCGCGTATACAATATTACATACACACGGTATATATGTGTGTGTGTGTGTGTGTGTGTGTGTATCCGAGTGTGTATTATTAAGACCTAAATCGAAAAAAAAAAGCACAGAACTACCATTTTACATTTAGGTTTTTTTTTTGGATTTTTTTTTTTTTTTTCATAACAAGAGTTTTGTTTCGTATATTCATGATATTGTATATTATGTAATATGAAGACGGTGAAGCGTTAAACGATAAAAACCGAGAAAACGCTATTTAATATCGCTGCCGACGAAAACGAAAACGAAAAAAAACCATTTTAAACTATATATCGTATAATATGTTGTTATACTTACGCCTTTATGATCTTTTTTTTTTTTTTTTGTTCGTGCATTTGTTTAAAATGTATGCATGTAACGCACATTCTATATATATATATATATATATATATTGGCGCGCGGTATTTACCGTGTGAATGTCCCGTGACGATAGAACACTCGTGAAACGATAACGACGAGTCCATCGAAGCGACGACTACCATTTTATTACGCGTGTATTTTTTATTTTCCGCGCGTTTATATAGGTAGGTATAGTATATTTTTCGTCTGGAAAAAACGCGATTAAATTTTTTCTTTTTTCCAACAACTAACTATATAGTATACGAACGCGTTCAATATTTCAAAGGCGATTTAATATGACGAACGTGAACGATTTTACCGCGTTCGTTTTACATATTATATTAGGTAATACACAAATATTGATACACCTATACGATGCAAAAATAACGAATAATTTTTTTTTTTTTTTTATTATCATAAATCGACAATTTGGAAATATATTATTTATTTTTGTTTTGCAATACATTTTTCAATAATCTGAGGGGAAAAAACGAACGTGAACGCGTTTCGTTTCGTTTTTTTTTTTTTTTTTTTTTTTTTCTTAAGTGAACGTTCCACACACTGCAGGTATATATTATTATAGGTAAACCTACTTCGTTATTGCGTTGTCGAACACAATGAAATGGCGGTGCTTAACGACTGTGACCGACGAACGAGAATAAACTTGAGATAGATTCCATTTTATATCTAATATGCGCGTTTTGTTCTAACAGATTTCAACACGAGATACCTATACTGCAGCATATAATATAATCCATTACCGTGTTCAAGTATAATAATAATGTATTAATATTTCGTTATTAATGCGAATTAAATATAACGTGTTTTATTTCGTTTTGGCGGAAATTCGGTCGCAGAGGTATGGATGGCTGGTTGAATATTCGAATTTGTCTGTAAAACGATTTCCAGTGGAGCTCGCGGTGTTTCTACAGAATCAATTATAGTAAAAACGAAAATGTTTTTATTTTATGACGTCATCATAATAAATACTCAGAGGCTTAACTATAAGGGGGGGGGGCTAGAGGGTAAACGGAAATAGATCCCCGGGCGTTCAATTTTCGATAAATATTTTGACGGGCGTAAAATATTTGAACGTAATTTTTTTTTTATAATATAACTCTATATATTGTATAATTTTACTGATTTTTTTTAAATTTTTTTTTTTTGCCTGTTTTTGGTATTCGTTTTTCTCCGAGTGTCAAAAATCCTAGTTCCTGTAAATCCAATTTCTGTATATTATACTATATTCCAATAATATAATATATAATATACATAGTAGATAACTACGGAAACTTAATTTTATTATTTTATACCGATTTATAGATTTAATTTCCGTTATAAAAGGTAGTTCTTCTTTAAGCTCGTAAAAACGACTGCAGTATATCGTTTACAAGTAAAGACCGAATTTTCTATCAAAAAAGCTCATTACTCAAAAACTTTTATTTTACCCCTGTCCGAAAAGTGGTTTTCAGAACACAAATAAATAAAAACTATTGTAAAATCGACAGATTCCTCGCTGTTTGGTCGAAATTTCTAATATCAAAATCTATTAATGCCGTATAAAAAACACCTATCCCAAAATTGGTTTAAAATTATTTAAAACGCTGTCAAGAACATGTGAAGTGATCAATGGTCCTTTCGGTCTTCGGACAGTATATAATATAATATAAAGTACTATTGTCAGTTATTGTCTTAGATTTGAATACAAATATAAAGCCGTTTCAACGAAGTTTGGTAAAATGTATAATAATATATAGTATTCTTTTCTAATTTATAAAAATGTTCCGTTATTTTTAGTAGAACTCGTTTACGCTTAAGAAATCTATTAGGGAAATCGAAAAATTACCTCTTTATAATACCTGTAAATAACAACTAGATAATTATATTTACTATACCAAAGAGTATTTACTACGAAGAGATCGGACTATTTTTTCTGCTTAAAAAGTTGTCTATTGCTAAAGAAAAAATAAACACCATAATAAAACCAAAAGATCCCATTCACTTCACTTAAAATATACAATTTCAAAAATACCAAACTGAATACCCATTAGTACATAGTTTAATAACTATTGGTGGTTATATTTTGATTAATTTTTCAAATACCGTAAGCAACTAAAAATTAAACTGAAAATTGAAAACGTCGAAATGTATAATAACACAAAATGGTAATATAATATGAAATAATGAGTCTTTTCATATTATTACAAGGACATACACTTTCCTAAATTATTTTTATTTTTTATTTTATTACTCAAACTAATTACGCCCGAGAAAAATATACATTATAGTCGTCTTCAATTATTATTATTTTTTTTTTTTTTTTACTATGTACACGATTTATCCTCCAGTGTAGAGCATGATGAAAATTCCTGACTTTCGTCAACTAATAACATTCAAGTTAACCATCAATATGCACAGCCTAGTTAATAAAATATTATTTTTAACATAACGGAGTAAGTACAATCGTAAAAATGATACCAGTACGTAAATTGTATTAATTTTCTATAAGCCTTATAGGTATAATAATAAATTATGAAATTGCAATGTTAAAATTATTAAAATATATAAAAAACCAATGATATATTCTATCGCTGTACAAGAATATCTCAATCAAATTAATTAAAAAAAAAAAAACTCGTTAATAAATTACACACGTAACAGGCGTTGTTATAATATATATATTAACTAAGTTGATATTGAATAATATATAATTTATTTTGCAATTAACACTATTTTTATACTATTTGTGATAATATTATAAATACAAAACACGGTCAGTATTAGTATAACTATATATAATATAATAATTTCAGACGTGTCGACATTACCAAGACTATATATATTCTATATGCCGAAGTTTTCCAAGGCCGTCATATCGGTTTCCAAAGTAAAGAGAAAAAGATATCTCCATAACTCATAAGTATATATAGAGTTAAAAAAAAAAAAAACTTATATTTCTTAGAGATATAATAAAAATTAGATATCGAAGCAATGAAATCATTCATTTTACCGGAGATTTTGGTCCAAATCGACTATGTATATTTTTACTGTTTAACCCAGTTATCGTATCAATTTAGAGCCAATTTTGGATATCTGTTTAAGTTAATGAACAATGTTCATTATTTGTTATATATATAATATAGGTACCTATAGGATAATAATACTGTTATTCTGTGATCATACAAATAATATTATGTATAATCTTACAATATTAATGTATATTTATTTTAATCTGATTTTCCCCCCTTAATTAATAATTAATAATATAAGAATAAACATACAAAATATTGCATATTATAGGTAGGTATATAAGTAGAAATAAGTGTTTTTATACAATATTATATTATATAGTTTTATAGTTGCGTAATAAATATAATTGAACATTCACACACGCAATACTTCAGTACTTCAGGTATTATGATATAAATTGTCTATTTATTTCAACGGTTATGTCAAATATGACAATTGTAAATATAATTCGCTTGTTCGGTATAAATAATACCTACCATAATAATAACGATGATATTATATATTATCAATTTCGTTAAGTAAAATCATATGTGGTGACGTTTGACATTTTGAAATCCACGAACAATGCAGGTCGTATCTTTCATTCATGTCACGAACAATGTATAATATAATCAAAAATGGACAAGTCAATAAAAAATGGCAACTCAAATAAGTCAAGTCAAATTTACCTAAAAGCCTTTTGTTAAAATCATAATATACGAGTAGTTAACAAATGGTTATTTTATATCGTAAAGCTAGTTATAAATAGATAAAGAGTTCACTTAAGTCATGTTTAAAGAAAAACGAATTTTCTAAACAAATCAAAATTATTTAAAAAATGTTTTTCATAACAGCATCTATATTCTATATATGTTTAAACTATAATTAATATAAAAATAATTTCGATTATTATTATTATACCTACGCGGTATTCGACCACAATAATAATTATAAGCTCGTAAGAATTGTTCAAATATCAATAATTGTAAAATGATTTTATAAAACATTAATTTAAGTCATCAAAAAATTATCTTGGAGAAATCATTATGCCTCTTTAAAAATAATTAAACACATTTCGTTTAAGTGAATTATTGAGAAAATTTATGTAGATTTAAAGGAAAGGTTTTATATATTTGTAAACAAATATTGTAATTACGCAATAGTAAGAAAATCTAACTGACATAGAATTACGTATAAAATACTTTTGAAACGTATTTAAATATATTGAAATCATTAAATTTCAGTTTTCATATTTTTCTACACCGAACTCTTTAACTGAATAAATATATAAACATTAATAATAATTGTAAAAATATAAGTTATAATGTTCAATGAAATTTAAAACTAGTTAAGTTAATTTATATTTACATTTAAATTAAAATGTATACACTACACACATATATATACTCTATTTCACGAAAATTCGCTCATGTGATAAGGACGCAGTGTGACTATATGTGACGGTATTGAGATCGAATTTTTCTCTCTATTGTGGCGCTTATTTATGATTAAAAATGATAAAAAAGAAATTTAAAAAACAGGTGCTATACCTGATATTTTTTATAGTGTAGGTACAATAAACCATTTTAACCGTGAGTGAGGAATGCACAGCAATAGATGATTTTTGTATGGAAGATCTTTCGTGAAATTGTATATAGTGTTTTTTGTTTTTTTATTTTAAGTCTTCACATTGGTTTGCAGCTTTTGTTCACTCGTTTCTGTGATCCGTTTTTCTGTTCAATTACGAAGATTATTTTCAATTACGTAGATACGAATCGCATATTTGATTTTTTATTATTTGCTTTATATATATTCCATCCTCAGTCTTCCTATGTGGTTTTACCCTTCAACGCTCCTTCTATAATTATTTCAGCAAGTTTTCATGCCTAATTATTAGGTCAATCCACTCAATTCGTCTTCTCATCAAATTTTTCCATAGTGTTCTTCAATCCGATATTTTATTTAGTACTTCTTCATTTGTTATTCTCTCGGTCCAGCTTATTATTTTAGCATTCCTTTGTAACACCACATTTCGAGCACCTCCAATATCTTTTTTTCTTTTATTGATATCATCCAGGTTTCACTTCCATATAGCAGTATGTTCTTTAACGTGAATAGTGTCCCTTTTTTGTTTGTTAAAAGCTATTTTAGCTTAGAAAATGTGTTTTACTATCTCTCTTTTATCTTTTCCATCATTGCTAATTATTACTAATCGATCAGTGTGTGAACTTATCTACTTATTCTATATCTTGGTTATTATCAATATGTACTCTTTCTGTTGTATTATTTACTCTTTCATATAATTTTTTGTATGTATCTTCATGTTTAAATTTTCTTTGAAAGTTTTTGATTATTTTTAATAACTTTTACAGATTTTTTCATTATCAGAAATTATCTCAATATCGTCTATAAAACGCAACAAATTAATTTTTCTAGCATTTATATTTATTACTAGGTTGGTTTCTTCTCTTGTAATATTTATAGATTCCTGGATATATGCTTTGGATATAGTAGGAGAAAGCATGTATCCTTGTCTGATCCTTTTCCTCTTTAATGTTATCCATTTTTACTATGATCACTTCCTCTTTGTACACACTACGCAGTATAGTTTTCTATCTATATATTTTATTCCTATTTTTTTCATCATATTGAACATTATGAACATCACTTTCTAGTTTACATTATCAAACGTCTTTTCAATATCGATTAAAGCTATGTATGTTTGCTCATTTATTTTTATTTTTTTATGTATGATTATCTTAGAACCAGTATTGCTTTTTTTGATTCTCTGTTTTTCCTGAAGCCAAATTGGTCAAATATGTATATAATTTTCGTCAGTATTTTTGAAGCATATGATAGTAGACTAATGATTCAAAACTATTTACATTTCTTCGTAGCCGGCATTTTTCGTATAGGGATTATTACACTTAACAAAATCATCTGGGAGTATATTTAATATTAACAATAATTAACTAGTCGAGTTAAAAAAATCATTGACTTTTTAACTTTACAATTATTTAATGGCTATATTGCTAGGTAATACATATTATACTATTATTATTATATATTATTACTAAAGAGTCGACTTTATTGTAATTATAAATTTTTAAATACTTGTGATGATTATTATCAGTGTTATTTAAATGGAATTCACGTGCCTCCACCAGGTTCCACCACGTGACCATGCCATAGTCGAGCATCTTATACTGCGTGGAGTATACATATATATATATACCGTCGTCTATTTTCGTCTATAAGCTCTACATTCATGTCAATATCGACACAAGTGCCAGTTTTTAGTTAAACATTTATTATGAATAAATCTTTTTTTGTTGCACACAGATAAAGTTAATAGTTTTTTTCTGAATTGAAAATGAATGAAAATTTTGTTGCATATTTTGAATTTTTTTCACATATTTTGATAAAAAAAAAATACGTACATATTTTGTTTTTTTATTACAATAAAGTCCGTTTCCTAATTATTACACTATATTACCTTTGTAATATAGTATCATAAAATATAGACTATATGCATATCTAAATGCATAAGCGTATAGAACTTATGATGGGCTCACATGTGCAAATAGGTAGACTCACGGGCAGAACGTCGTTAGATTAAAAAACACATTTACATTATTAATTATTTAAAAATAGAATTACCTATAATGTATAAATGACTGAGATTAAACAATTGGCTAATTTAAATTAAGTCAATTTATTACGAATAAAAATATAATATAAGATAATACGAATATTAATATGATGGGATAGGTACTATATATAGGTATATTTAGAACGTACGAATTATTTATTTATGAATGTTAAGTTGATTTAAAAAAGGGGAATCGTTAATTTACGTTAAAATATCGAGCGATAAATATTAATATAAATTATAAATGAATATTGGACAAGGCCAACAAAGGCCAGATTACAATAGATATACCGACATAAAAAAATTGTATAACTAAACTATACGTATACAGTCTGTAAAAATTTCATTTATTTTTCATTACCATTTTTTTCGGAATTACGAGTAAATTAACCAGTTTTTTCGCCTTCTCAGTTTAGTATTTTCTTGCGCGTTTATGGGAAAATTCGAAAAATCGGTAAATATAACCATTTCAAGGTACTATTCAAATGCTCATTTATTGCGGAGAAATGGATACACCTTATACACACGTATAATAATTGGTTTTTATATAGGCGTGCCCGTGGGCTTTTTGCTGCACTAAAAACTTATTCGCGAATTTAGTGACAAAATATAAATAAAAAAAAAAAATGTAAAGGAAAATAATATTTTATAACAAATGTTTTACAAACGAATACTTGAAATGACTGTAAATTTGTTTTTTTAAATATTTTTCAGTCGATGTTCTTTCGTCGAAAATATCACAACATCCATATACAAGATTTTCTCATTATTATATTATGTGTATATCCTCCCATCGGATAAACCTCTAAAAATCATTTAAAAAAATCATCTATCGATTTTGCTGGTAATTTTTCTATGGTAACAAGACTGAGTGGGCCAACTCGGGGCCACTGACCTTTCTATAAGGGTCTGCGGTCTATATAAGGGTCAGCCGCGGTCTGCGGTCTCCTCAGGTCCTTCTCTATAGGCTATATTATACATACGTGTCTGGCGATATGATATGCGATATCACATAATAATAAGTTAAATCGATATACAAATAATACGGACGTATACAACAAAATGTACACGTTTTTTTTTTTTTTTTTTTTTTTTTTAATTACATGTACCTATAATTATAATATTATTATATTATATAATGTCACAGTATACAATGTCATATCGGATATATATATATTATATGTAGCGCGATGTTATCGTTATTTTCAATGTATAATACACCTATATATAATATACATAAATGTATATATAATGATGTTAGACGCATTTTAATACTTAACATTCCGCATAAAAATAATGTTTTAGATAGAAGTAAATGATAAAAAAAAAAAAAACTTTTTCGAGAAAAAAAAATCGTTCTTTAGCATAACACGTCGTTATACGTAGGGGAACACGGGGCAATACCGTTAGGTAAAATGAAAACATTCATATAAAATTAGGAATTTAAGATAATCTTAATCGGATTTCACAGTTTTATTAAGCAACTTCTTGGCTACAACATAAATGTACAATATTATGAATATCATTAATAATTCTATTAAAAAAAATAATTGTAAAAAAAGTCGGAAATTACTGGTTCTGTCCCGATGGCGGGGCAAAACCGATTTCAAATGGGGCAATATCGGTATATGGTAAAATAT
>JAIPRL010004209.1:0-40199 GCA_025469235.1 Pemphigus obesinymphae
TATCAAAAACCCGGTATCAACGCGTACCTTATGAGTAAACGAATTGAGTGGGCAGGCCATGTATGGAGGTCAAATGGTATTCTAAAGAAAGCTCTGGAAGGAAAGATCAATGGAAAAAGACCTAGGGTCGCCCTAGACAGCGCTGGATAGACAGGGTTAAGGAAGATTTAAACAAGTGCGCCCAGAGTTTAACTTTAGAAGACAGTATTGACAGAGATAGTTGGAAAAAAGTAGTAGAGGCAGCGAAAGTCCTTCAAGGACAGTAAAAGCTCAAGAAGAAGAAGAAGATACAATAGCAAATAACATGAATCAAATAAAGCAAAATCAATATTGCATTTATTTTATCTACTAGTTTCATCGGAAAATACATCTTTTTATTATTTACATCGCAACCACTGATCCAATAATTTTTTTCGTACAACTCCGTATCAAAACCTATTCTATTATTTTATCTTTACATTTTGACTCTTTTACAACGGCTAATTTTGGTTTTGGCTCACCTTCATTAATTTTAGTCGCGACTTTTTTATCCAACGATAACGATGAAAAATTTAGCTTTATGAGAAAACCCTGGAGAACTCTAACTGAATTTTGTTTAAACTTTTTTATTTAATTTTACAGTTTAATAATACAATTATACACATGTCATGGTCTTATAGGTCAAAAATAATTGTTGGGATCGAAAAAATTTAAACGATCGAAGGTTTTCAATTACGAAATGTTAAACGATAAATACACAGTAAACCACTCCATAACCGCATAGATTATTATATATAATAGCAAATAAGCAAAACTCGGCTAGTAAACGGTTTTGTTCCATTTGAGAGGGGTTAAGATGTGACGTTTAATATTATCAAGTATAAATAAATATTGGAATTTTAAAATATATTTTTTTTTTAAACTAATAATAGTATTAATTTCATTATAGGTGCAAATGTAACTATTAGTTTTGTTTAGGCACAAATCGAAACCTACTTCCTCCATTCCATATTTAAAGATGTAATTTCGAAAAAAAATAACACGTAGTTTCGGAGATTACAATTATATGAAGGAAATCAAACCTATTTATATGTATATAAATCAAGGTTATATATATATATAATATAATAGATAGGTACCTAATATAATTATTTATATTAATTTTTAAAATTTCAAGTTTAGAGAATAACAATAATTGTGGATAGTAACGGCGGTTAATGCGATTTATACAACGTAAGTATGTATGCCAAAAAAATAATAAATGAAGTGAATTAGTGAACATAGAATATATATTTAATTTAGTTTAGTACCTGACTCAATTGCCTTTGTCTAACACGCGCGCAACAGAGTAAAATCAGGTTTTGTATTTCCAATTTCGTGAACAGTTGATTGATTTTAAGATATGATGATGACCTATCAACATAATTAATAAAGAGAACATAATCTATGACATGTAGGAATTATTTTTTTGATAAATTTAATTTCAAGTTTTTTACTACAGGTGATGAATAACGTAATGATTAAATTATGAATATTTTGTTAAAATTTAATTTATTGAAAAAATAATTCCTACATATCATAGATCATGTTCTTTCTATTAATTATGACAATAGATCATCATATTCTGAAATTAACCAATTGTTTACAAAATTAGAAATACAAAACCCGATTTCACTATGTCACGCGTGTGTCAGACAAACACAACTCAGTCAGGTGCTACGTCACCAGATGCCGTCAGAGAAAGATATAGGTAAGTATAGTGACAATAATTTGTGTCAGTAGTGGAATCAGCTGTTTAACAACGTAATTATGACGTTGACACTCGAATGAGAAAGGTACAAATATATAATAACTAGGGCCTAAAAAACGCCCCAAAAAATTATTAATAACATATAACATACGGTAGTTAGACAGAGCTATGTTGCGTTCGTGTTCGAGGTCACGCTAGTTTTATATAATAGATTACAATTCATTTTTGGTATTTATTAAATTTCAATAACAGTGCCATTTCATAGTTCCGATACGGAACAACGTCACTTTCTTCAAATCAGATAATTGAATACAAAAATAACTGCCTACTTTTAGTTTGTAATACATTAGTTTAGATGATTTTATGCATTAAATTCAACTTTAAGTTATATCAAGTTCGTTATTAAATGTAAAGCTGTAACGGTAACGTAAAGTAGTATTTCGTAAGGCTTTTTTTTAATGTTATTGATTTGGGTTTAAAGTAGGATGTACCTACAAGTTTTTCACTTGAGAAATGAATATATGAATATTATAATTTTTATATTTTTAATATTTAAATTTTACATACTAATAGATATATTACATGTATATAATGTTGTGTTCGTATATATTTTATAGACCTATGTGGAATTATGGATGTGTGGGTGTCAGAATATTCAACCTCTGGACAAAAAAAAAAAAAAAAAAAGAAAATGCTTCGAACAAATTTCAGTATGTACGCGATAACATACATGAAAATATATATATATTTTAAATAATAACATTTTGCTAGTCACTGAATGACTGGGCAGTTTATTATGATGAAAATGATAAATAATAATATTAATAAAGCATAAAACATTATTGTAACATACAGACATACCGTAATAGATCGTAGTAATTGTTGGTTAGGTCGGAACAATGTCACGAATGTTCATGATAATTTATATTTTCGGGTGTAAAATACCTAACTAATTAATTAGTTAATATTATACAGTGGCGGCTTGTGTGTGGGGGCGACGGGTCGATCGCCCCCCCCCTCTAAAATTTTAACAAATTATTTATTAACAAGTTAGATATTGACATAAACAATTATTTATATTTACATTATAATGCATTTTCAAAATATTATTGTCGAAAGTAAAAATCGTTTTCCATTGTTATGAAAACACTACAAGGTAATCGGAGTTTAAAAATATAATATGTAGGTAATAGCACGGCTGAAATTGGTACCTTATATTCAAATGCGCGGTTATCGAGTATCGAATAGCACTTGGCGCTGGGGCGACGTTGACAATCGCTCGTCATAACTATACGATCAAAACACAAAAACATAGGACGGGAAATTCGGTAATAATGAGGCCGCCGGAGCGATACAAATAATCGCCCGACATGCATGTGGACTACGGAACAATATGGAATACTCGTTTACTGTGTGTTCGTGACGCATGCACATTTCTATATTTCTATATTATATTATTATAATTTAGTAGATAAAAATTCAGTATCAAATTAACAGAAAATTGAAATAAAACAACTTGGAAGATCTGTTTAGTGAAATGAAAGATAGACGCTTAAATTTTGAGTATAAAACGTATACCTATTTACCTAAGTTTTATTATTTTGTAATTTTCGTTTTTTTTTTAAAACGTATTTATATTTTTGTTTTTTATATAGTAAAAATTTTGGTTTAATAAATCATTATGGTATTCTATATGCTGTTTAAAAATGAATAATTTTTAATCCCACTCCCACTTTCAAAGCCCACGAGCCGCCACTGATATTATATCTATGTCGGAGTAGTCATATCGTCAAAACAGTAATGTAAGCACACGGCGAAAGGTCGAAAATTTTCACTATCGATAACTCGTAAAAATAACCTCTAAGGAGGGTGTACGATCACCACGTCACCCCCAATAGAATTTGCCCAGGGTTTTAAATTACACGGTGTACACGACATGATATCAGTAGTAGAATCCATCGTATTAATGCACAGGCTGCATAATGTGACCACGGTTACATTATACCACAGATTATATGTCAACAACCATTTCCTACAACCACAAAACACCACTACTTGTAAACTGTAGCCTGTAGGTTATTTAGTAAATATGCGCATTTTGGAATTATGACTTTTATCCTATCGTTTTATTGATAAATCAATTAAATATAATAATAATAAAAAAAAAAAAAAAAATGTTTAAAGAAATTTAGAAGGAATCGCGTTCCCAGCCAGTACAGCACTGTATTTATATAATCATGGTTATATTCTAATATTTTGGAATCTGGCTTAAATTCGGAGAGATAAAAATGATGTACATAACAATAACATAAAACATAATATATATATATATATATATATATAGGCAGTAGGTACCTACTTAACAGCTAATATTAAGGTTATTTATAAATTTATTTATGTAATATATTATTTATAAGGTTCTTACTGTTCTGTTCTAACTTCCGATTCTAAAATAATTATCCTGCTGAAGATCTGTACATGCGACAATTTACTAAATGGGAGTAAACCAGACTTCCTAGACTTAACTACCTAACTATACTTACCTTACTTACATTATATTAGATAATAATATATTGATGATTATCAACTAAATTGATCTTTATTAAATTATTATAATATTATAACAATTTGGTTATAACTTTTACATGTACCAACTACCAAACTTTGATTTGTCAAATAATATTAGTCTGTATATATCATCGATAATTATTAATTTTAAAACAGCATAATATACTTAACTATTATGGTAAAATATCGACCAAGTGGGAAGTTACAGAGTTTTTAGTTTTCGATTTTTTAATTATATAGCCTATAATATATGAATACATTAAGATTAAAGTAGGTAACTTCTTTGTCAGACCATATTTTACAAAAAGCTTTTGAAATTCTATTGAAAATATTCCTTTGATAATAAACTAAAAATGTAACCAAAACTCTACAATATGTTGTGTGTAACGTAATTTCGGTTATATGCGTATTTACTATATGAGGATGCGTGAGTATGTTTGAAGTATTGTCCATCAGTAATAAACATATTTTTACATAACCGTGGTAACCAAAATTTCAAATATTTCCTAATCAGTGGCGTAGCAACGATATGAATTAGTGAATATAAAATATCATAGGAACTAATGATTTATTTATCATCTACTCTTTCCATCTATTTATACCCTTTATTATATTAAGTAATTTGGACAAAAAAAATGTTCAATTTATTCAAATGAAATATAATCGAACGTATTATATCTACCTACTGATATGCGCAACACTGCAGAATTTCACATTCTGTAATCACACTGAAAATCTTCCTGAATCAGTCTAATCATCATAAAACCATGTACAACAAATTCTATAATAATTTCGTAATGTCCTATAACATATATATATATATATACATTCTACAAAACTTACAGAACTCACCCCCGAAACATTAAAAACCCTCGCAATGAATCCTGAAAAATATAGTTCGCTACGCCACTATTAACGATAATGATTTGTGTATTTATTCTACGTATAATAATATTATTATCATTTTTTTATTATCATCATGTAAGTAGACCAAATTACAGTCCAAAATAACACCATAATAATATTAATATACAGTCATTAAAACGTAATGAATGTATATTGTGTATGAACGAAGTGTGATATTATTAACGCTATGGTTTTTCGTATAGAGAAAGCAATGCATTTTATTGTAAACAAGAAAACTATATAAATTGTCTAATACGGATCGACCGAAAACACGTGTCATTCTGTGATTGTTCGGTGTACATAATAATATACGGTATATAGTGTTTTGTATAATAATGTGACTAAAATTAAAAATTCAATTTTGATATCGTAGAATAGTCGTGTTGTTAATGATCAGTGGTTGGTGAATGATGGTCGCCATCTCTTCTCACGGATCTTCAAGACGTGGACATCCGTTCACACATTGCGATCCGCTGAGCTTCGTTCTGCAAAATGACAACAATAATAAAAACCAAAAATCGACAAAATAATAGAATTAATGTACATCCATAGGGCGTATTCACGATTTACAAATAAAACTGTCGTATAAAAACCACTTATCTAAATAAAACGAATAGAGAATATCTTTATATCGTGTATAGGTATTACGATATTATAAACTATAAGACTCTGGGTGTGTTTTATGTTTTATTCTTGGGGTGAAATCATCCCGTACGTTGTACCGAAACGGGAAACACTTAGCATATTATCAAGTATAATATACGACAGGTATATGACAAGTGCAATCTATAATAGTAACATAATATGACAACACAAATAAATAATGTCGTGTGTTGCATATGGCTAAATATTATAGTTAAATTTATTTTTTATTTTTTTAATGTTTATATCTACGATATAATAACAAAAATAATTAAATGAATAATTATCATTAATAATATAATATAAGTATATCTCGATAAAGTTTTTTACTAAATAATTAAAATATAATATAATATATTGTATTTTAATTATTTAGTAGAAGACTTTATCGAGATATTAAAATTGTAATTCCTAATTGATATAATTATTCATACAGAAATGTAAAATTATACACACGTAATTTCTACTCTCGTCCCTTCGGATGAAAGCGAAATTTAGATTTTTATTACGTCGACCCCATTGATAATTGAAGGGTTTCTATCCAAAACGTGCTATTGCCATTTTTGAAAAAATCGAATTAAATATCGATTTTTATAGTATAATAGCTAATAAATCGACCGAGACCATCGTTTCATATCTAAACTTGCTATTTCAAAACTTAAAATGCATTTTAAATAGGCCATTTTTCTCAATACGTACTATTTCCTGGATTAAAACATAGACTAACTTTTATGCAAAAACATACTATATCTATATTTTTTCTCAAAACATGCTATTTCTCTTTTACATCAAAACCATTGCCCATATGTTATTAGTATATAGCAATGTTACTACTTTTTATTCAAAACGTACTATTACCAGAACATCGTTGTTGATCTTGATTTTTTTTTTTTTAAATACATATAACAATACGAGAGAATTTAATACACGAAATTTATATGTAATTAATAAAATATATGTGTTATTATATATAATATAATTGTGTTTGTTTATGATTGTTAGTGACGCCAAAGTTTGTAATCTCGATATGCGCTTTGATATGATAGTGTGAGGAGTAGATAAACCGAATAATTTTTTATATTTTGTATAATTGTAGATGATAGTGTCGAATATAAATTTAATAAATACCTAATTTTTATTATACCTATTTTTAATTTTCCGTTAAAATATAAGGAGGTTCCTATTTGGCTTGAAATTTTTTATTTAATGTTATTATTATTTATTTGTGTCATTGAATATTATTTAACATATAGGTATACGTATTCTCGTATTCTCATCATTTTCAGGTTGAAATAAATAGTATAACTTTATATTTTACATATTAATGAATATTTTCATAATAATATTTATTTTGTGTTTTTTGTACTACTATATTATAATATAGTATACGAACGAAATAAATAATACATATTAATAATGATTATGATTTTATTTTATTATTTTAGATTGTTTACTAATATTCTAAAGAGAAAACGTATATAGAATTTTTAGCAAAACCTTAAAAAAAAAAATAAAATAATGTTCATTTGTTCAATTTTAATAAAATTTTTATTATTTTAATCTTCATAATTTATAAAATATCACTTATAAATTTCTACTCCTGTAGGTAATTCGTAATAAAAAAATTCAATTTCCTGAAAAAGTGTTTTAGGCAAAATTACATTTTACATAGAACTCCATCAATTTTGATTTGTTTTTTTTTCGTCTCTTGACTCGTATGGTCAATAAAAAATAATAAAAATAAATATAGGTATAAAAATAATAAAATAAAATATCTAATGCTAAAAATGTACAACTAAATTTCTGAAATAATTATATTTTAAAAATGTTCTTATTTTAAATAAGGACATTTTAATAATATTATATTGTGAGAAATATTAAAATACCCATTAAGTTATGTGCATTACATTTAAATTATACATTCGAACAAAAATAATTTTAATTATATTTAATAATATTTAATAGTATACATTTAGTATATTTTAGTGTTCAACGAGAAAGTTTCAAAAAGAAGATTACAAATAAATAATTACAATGTACCTACCTATATCATATATGAGACAGCAATATTTGTTTTTTTTTTTTTCAATAAATTGCCAATGTATGTATAATGTATATATGCATATTCGTATTTAATATTTCAAAACAATGGATATATATAAAAATTTGTTCGATATTTGTCCGTCATGCTTCAGATTATTCAGTCGACAGGAGTAAAATAGTTAATAAATAATATATTATATTTATATAATAATAATCATATTCGTTTAAAAGGTTTATTATTTTATGTTTATAATAGTGGTAAGTGGTCTAGTGGGAGCTGATAGTGTTATCATGCATGAATCCCTTTATTACAAAATAGGTTGTATAGTTTAGACTTATACAACTCATATTGTGATTTACTATAATTATATAATATATAATATATATATATATATATATATATATATTTATTTTTATGTAATAATTAATATATAGAAATTATTCATTGTGCAACAAAATAATTGTATAAAGAAAATTGCACATTTTGGAAAATAATATAGTATTTTGAAAAAACTAATGATTTTTAAGAATATTTTAAGAAAGAAAAGAAATTTTTAAAAAGGTTCAATCAATTGATTTTTTTTTATTAATAGTTCAATAGCACATTAAATATAAATAATTTCAAAATTAATATTTTCGATTAACCTGGCCGCAATCTGTATATGATATATTGATATGATAAAAATATTATATATTATAATTTAATATTAAAAAAAAATATAAAAAAAATTTAATATTAAAATCCATAGATAAAAAAGTAAAATTTTTGAAAATGGGAACTACGAAAATTTAGGCGGGGAATGCTGAATCGTGGTATTTTGGAATCGCTCGGAAAATGATTTTTAATGTTCAATCTGGAATATTTTTTTATACGATACCTATACGGAATATTTTCGTTTTCTATATTTTTTTAGATTTCTTTATTAATATGTATCTATATGTATATCATTTTGAGCACAAAACGTGCGTTTTAAACGTATACTATAAATATAATATTAGGCAAAATTTCAATATGGTTAGTTAGTTAGAGAGGGTGGGATTGAACGAGAAGACGGTAATACCACTACAAATTCCACAAAGAATTCGATTTTTGAGACATACATTCTTACATGTTTTATGAGCTGTTAAAATATCAATTTATTTTATTTTTTTAACAGCTTATAAAACGTGTAAATACGCATATATTAAAAATCGGCTCCATCAGTCGCTAGAGAAATTTGTTTTTTATATTTTATGTTTTATTTCATCTTTCTAAAATATTTTTGAATTGAAAAAATGAAAAATGCGTAAACATGTTTTACAAAAAATATCGTAATTACACGACAATTAAAAATGGTACAGACACAAGTCTATTTTTAAATTACTTTTAAGATATATTTGAATATTTTAAATTTGTGTGATTTTTATTTTTATTAAAATTTAATAAAAAAAAAATGACCATACAAAACCCCTTAAAAATCGGGTATGTGACGCGTCCTCTCAAATGTGACTCTCTACCACCAACACATGCGTTGCGCTTAAAGGAGGTTCTAACCGTTTTCGATATCGTAGTGTCAAACGATTTTTATAAATAAAATATGTTAAGGAATGAATAAATAAAAAATAATATGGAAACAAATATGTCGTATGTGAGGAGGACGGTGTCCGGGTAAAAGAGAAATTCGTAACTTTCGAATGTTTTCCACGGATCTTTTTTTGGTTTCCCAAAAGTATGTAGTGTTTTCGTGCACATTCCCGCTGTGCCCGTCCATATACCTACCGGAATATTATTATCATTCGTGTATACCTGCACCAATTTGTAGATGTAGACGAGCGTGTCCATCGACTTGCATTCGTCTGTGGCCACGGCGCCCGGCGCGTTCCTCTTGCCCTGGCCCCACGTCGGCGTGAAGTTCACCTGTGCGGTGGCTATGCACGCGCACAACAGGAACACGGCCAACAGCATCAGGGCGCGCATGTCGGACGCGGGCGTGTTTTCGGGTACGAGAAATCGGTAACGCGTGTTCTGCGCGCGCGGTCGAGCGTTCACGTGATGGTTACACTATACGCGTGTACTGGAAAACGGCCGTGTCGTCGAGACTTGCGGGGACTTTAGTATGTAGATTCCGATTTATTTTCGCGTGTATCGAATAACGCGATGACCGCAGCCGTGAAACGAGTGTGTGCAAGGGATGCGGTGAGAGGACGCGTGTTGGGATTTTTTGTGCGATCGACGGTGGTTATTGCACGAGTGACCGCGGAAAGTCAAGTCGAGAGTGATGGGACAAGACCCGCAGAGTTCCGAGCTTTTATACCCTTAGACGGCCGCAACAGCCCCGGAGAAACCTAACGACGGTATATACGTATGCTTGTCGCGCACGCGCTATAATATAATATATATATATGTATGTATGTATAATGTGCGTAAACATTTTACTTGTTTTCTCATTAAACACCCACACACACACACACACACACACATACATACACTTGATGAAAATATATTTATATATGTATAATAAATTAAATATATGTCTTATTTTTTGCGGAAATTTAAACTATCGAAACATCGAACGACCCCGGAGAAAACGTTTTCAAACGATATATACTACACTCGGAGAAAAACTCGTTTTAATATATGATTATTGTTTCGTTAATTTTGTATTTTCAATAGTTTTTAAAATTGATAATATTTTATATCAAATCTGAGAAATTTTTAATTAATTTCAATGTATTTTCTTTGATTTTATTAGTTATGAAATAAATCTATTAATTTAATGGCATTTCATAAAATCAATTATAATATAATTCAGTGGTGGCTCGTGGGCTTTGAATGTGGGAGGGTGATTAAAAAATCATTCAGTTTTGAAGAGCATATAGGTAATACAATATAAGAATTACGTACTAATTTAAAAAGTATTTATTAAACCAAATTAATACCATATATAGAAAAACAAAAATTAAAATACGTTTTACAAAAACCGAAAATTACAAAATAATAAAATTTATACGTTTTATACTCATATTTTAAGCGTCTATCTTTCATTTCACTCAACAGGTCTTCCAAGTTGTTTTATTTCGATTTTCTGTTAATATGATACTGAATTTTTATCTACTATATTATAATAATATAAATTATAATATACACCAATAATAAAAGAATAAATTAAATAAATATTAAAGAAATATAGAAATGTGCATGCGTCACGAACAAAATAAATACACGTTAACATATCCCGTATTGTTCCGCAGTCCACATGCATGTCGGGCGATTATTCGTATCGCTCCGGCGGCCGCATTATTACCGAATTCTCCCTCCTATGTTTTTGTGTTTTGATCAAATAGTTATGACGGGCGGTTATCAACGTCGCCCCAGCGCCGAGTGCTGTTCGATACTCGATAACCGCGCAGATGAATAATAATAAGTATCTATTTTAACCGAACTATTATACCTACATATATTTTTAAATTTCGATTACCTCGTAGTGTTTTTATAACAATGGAAAACAATTTTTACTTTCGATAATAATATTTTGAAATGTATTACAATATAAATATAAATAATTGTTAATATTTAAATCAATTTCTGATTTGTTAAAATTTTATAGGGGGGGGACATCACCCAGTCGCCCCTACACACGATCCGCCACTGTATTATATTCATAAAAATTAAAATAATAATAATATATATTTATAATATATGTATATTATATATACAATATATATATATATATTTATTAAGTATTAAAATCTATAGTAAAATTAATAGTAGTATTATATATATTTAATAATGTTTGAAAATTGATTTCTTTGGCGTTAAAAGCGTAAAATTCTATTTATTCCACGTTTACATTCATTCATTTCGAAGGAACACGTTCACGTCCACATTATTTTGCAGAAAATGGATAGAATAATTTCTCATAAATATTGTTGTTTTTTTTTAATCGCTTGAATTTAAATAGAATGGAAATCTATTTTTCTATTTTCTATTTATAATAATTAAACGGACGGAGTCCTTATACAAAATGGTTTAAATTACAACAGTAAGAGATTACAATTAATAAAATAGGTATGGTACACAATGAGAAATATACAAAAATTATTATGAATATTAATTAAAAATCTATTAAGTAAATGAATTAATTTAAAAATACATTAATACTGTTACATTTACTAATGATATATTTAATGCAGGGTGGTGCTTATCGATAGGCAATAATGGATCAGGATCATTAGAGACATTAACATGAATATTTGATAACACTAAATCTAAACTAACATTATTGTGATTACGAATATAATTATATTGGTTTAAATTAAGATGAGATAGCATACTAATAAAATAAGAATCAATATGTGAATTACAATTAACAAGTAAGGTAGTAACTATTGTTATCATTTGTCCAAATTAACGAAGGTAAATTAAAATCACCTAATACGATAATTTTGGAATTAAGATTGTTTTCATAAAGTTCGTTCATAACAAAAAAAAAAATGTTCATACATAATGAAATTTGAACGATGTGGAATATAAACACAGCAAAGTATATAAGTAGTCGATCCTAATTGTATACAAACAAATAAATGTTCAACACTTTTAATAGATACATGCAATATTTTAATTTTTTAAATTAGAATCAACAACAATTAAAACACCACCACCAACATTAAAATTACTATTAGACCTATCACATCTATAAATTGTATAATTATTGTTTAGCTCAGAATTTGATATATTACAAGAAAGCTATATGTTTCGGAAAATGCAATTATATTGATAAAAGAAGTATTAATTATAGAATTTAATCCTCTAAATTCCTAATAAAAAAAAAAAAAAATATGTATATTGTTTATTTTTACCATTTTATTTAAAAGAACTGAATATCGATAGATAGACAAAATATTATTCACAAAATAAATAAAAGCGAATACAATCATATTATGCAAGCGCGTTTGTTTCAAAATTCAAATATGGATATTGTATATTTTAATTTGTTATAATTTACAAATATAATCCAGTATAATTGTATGAATTAAAAATTAGCAATACAGTAATCAACAGTCAAAATTAACATATGCATCACAATATTATTAAAAAATATAATTATTAACCATTAGGTAGTTTTCTGGGTGAATATTCATATTTTTCTAATTTTTTATTTATTTTTTTTGTTTTAAGTAGATTTAAAAGGTATATGTCATTACATTATTATAAAAAGGTCGAATTTTTTCTTGATATTTTTATTTTTGTAGTTTTTAAGTTTTTCACTTTTCTTAAACTACAACCTATATTTTGACTCGACACTCCGGCGTTGAATATTCTTTCTGAAAATATTTTGTTTTATCAATGTAGAATATATTGAACTCGCATTTTATTATGTATAAACATTAAAAAAATGATTGAAGTGGATAAGAGGTAAAGAAACGAGGAATAATATTTTCAGTACCCTACACTACTATCTGTTTCACTAATCTTTAAATACTAATACATAATTAACTGCTGAGTGCTGGTTCAATATCTGATATTGATACATCAAAATTTCCAAAAAAA
This sequence comes from Pemphigus obesinymphae, assembly GCA_025469235.1. Taxonomy (NCBI): domain Eukaryota; kingdom Metazoa; phylum Arthropoda; class Insecta; order Hemiptera; family Aphididae; genus Pemphigus; species Pemphigus obesinymphae. The sequence goes on from JAIPRL010004209.1 coordinate 13,419, forward strand.
ATATTCAGTGTCGGAAAATTATGTCAAAAATATAGGTTGCTATTTAAGAAAAGTTTTAAATCTAAAAGAAAATAGTAAAAAATTTAAACTTTTTCTTATAATATAATAATAAAGGTAAATATTTCAAGATTATAATATAATAAAAAATAAAAATAAATGAATAAGACGATTTTTTATCGAAAAATTAGGCGAACACGTTGAAGGAACTGTTCTGTACAAATAAAGTAGGTAAATATATATCATATATATATATATATATATATATATATATACCTATATCGTATTACACGCAGCACAATAGTGCAGTGATGTAAATACCTTAATATTCTGCGGTAAGTCAAAATATATTCTGTGTCGGAAAAAAGTAATCTGTGAACATTTTACACAGTAGAGTCAGAATAAAAAAACGAATATAATTTTTGATTTTATTTTGTTTTGGAAAAGCATTTTTGGTTTTATTTTAGTAAGATTTATTTTATTTTGGTATAAACGTTCTAGCAAATCGGAAAAGAAAATTCATTGTTTGACAAAATTCGATTTATAGGGAAAGAATTGCTCGGGATTTTTAAAACTTTTAAATGACACGAACTTTCGCAATACCCACGTTTTTCGTCATGCACTGCATTAGGTAATACTTATATTATTCCCGTGTATATTTTTCATACACAATAAATAATAATACGTATGTGTCATAGAAAGCGTTCACACTTAATAATGCGATGGCTGAAATTTATCAAAAGGCGCGGCGTCTTCGCCAATTTGTATTGTAACAAACTATAAATATATTTACGAGAATATGACACATATAGGACATTTAAAAAAATTATACCTACACGATTTATGTATGAGAACAATAACGTATGGAACCGTGTGTTTTGGTGTCGGCCCGTGACCGACGTTTTCCTTCGGCACAGTTATATATTACAATATATTATATAAGTACACTCTTAGGATTTTGTATGTTCTAAAACAAAATACATATATATATATTAATGTTATCACTAATTTATTTATGTTTTATTTGTTAAACAAGTATGATTATATGGCTATATTATAGATTATAGCTAGAGTTTCTCTTGACCGATACCCAAATAGTTGGGAGCAGTGGCGGTTCGTATGTAGGGGCGACGGGGCGATCGCCCCTCTATAAAATTATAACAAATTACCTACTCATTAACAAGTTAGATGTTGACATGAATATTAACAATTATTTATATTTACATTATGATGCATTTTCAAAATATTATTACCGAAAATAAAAATCGTTTTCCATTGTTATGCGAGAACATTACGCGAGGTAATCGGAGTTTAAAAATATACATGTATAGGTAACAGCATGGCATAAGTAAATATAGGCATGTCAGTTAGATAACACGGCGCAGAAAATGTTCCCCAGATATGAAATTAACGACAAAATTCGCGGAAAAATTATTTCCCGCTTAATTCAAAATTATTGTAATATTGTTATGAATTAAAATATCTATTAATAATAGACACTTGCATTATCATTTTGTTCATTCAAGACGTGTTTCACCTTTGTTTCTTAAACAGTGCATATATTATTATTAAGATACCAAGACTCTTTCATTCATGATATTGTTATCGTTTATTCCGTGTCTGGGGAACATGCGTAGTGATAACGAAAATGGAATTATAGTTGACATGCTTATTTATTTATGTTATTGGTAACAGCACGGTTGAAATTGGTACCAAATATTCGTCTGCAAGGTTATCGAATATCGAACAGCGCTCGGCGCTGGGGCGACATTGACAATCGCTCGTCATAACTATATATACGATCAAAACACAAAAACATAGGAGGGGAATTCGTTAATAATGCGTCCGCTCCGGAGCGATATAAATAATCGCCCGCCGTGCATGTGGACAGCGAAACAATATGGAATACTTTTTTACCGTGTGTTCGTGACACATGCATATTTCAATATTTTTTTATTATTTATTTCATTTATTTTGAATTTATTATTGGTGTATATTATATTATTATAATATAGCAGATAAAAATTCAGTATTAAATTAACAGAAAATTGAAATAAAACAACTTGGAAGACCTGTTTAGTTAAATGAAAGATAGACGCTTAAATTTTGAGTATAAAACTTAAGTATAAGTTTTATTATTTTGTAATTTTCGTTTTTTTGTAAAACGTATTTGTATTTTTCTGTTTTTCTGTATAGTATTAATTTTGGTTTAATAGATTATTATTGTATTCTATGCTTTTTAAAAAGGGATAATTTTTAATCGTCCTCCCACTTTCAAAGCCCACGAGCCGCCACTGGTTGGGAGACATGGCGAAGGAGAAGAAGAAGAAGAAGAAGAAGCTACAGTTTCTCTTAAAATGATATGATTTTACACTTACCAAATTTACACTATACCAACTTATTTAAACATATAAATAAATAACATTTTAATTTAATTTAAATACAATAATTGTAACCAGTTAATTTTGGTATTGTGTATTTTTTTTTACTTTTTTGTGATGCAAAACTGAATACTATAAGCGTTTAAATTCACCTAATAAAATAGGTAGGTTAGATTAGGTTGTATATTATATAATATAATAATTTTAAAAACTTTCCTTGTTAAAAATACAGCATATATGCATATATAGGCACTTTTCAACCGGTATTTTACTTAAGTGAGTTATTTAATATCTACTTAATTTTGATAATAATAATTAAATAAGATAAAATGTTTTATATTCCATATTTTTCTGTATATCCTTATGCAACTTAGCGCACGTCGTTTACTTTTTTTTATTATAATTATGTAGGCCATAAAAACGAATAAAATATGAGTATGCACAAGTAGGTACCTAGTAATTTTTATTATGAAAATAATAGTTTAAAATCTTTAAACGTAGGTAATATATAGTTAAGATTGTTTACATTTTGAGATTATTATGTGATCTGACAGCTCCAACAATCAAGATTTTGTGCTCGAAAATATCAAAATATAACACAAATATAGGTATATCGTTCAACAAGTATCATAATATATACCTCCCTAACAAATCACTTTATATTGCGCATTAGGTATAATATCTAACCATGATAATTTATAATTAATTATAAACAGTGTCGGCCTGACGTGCAGGGCAGATGGACAAAAAATGTTGCCGGCCCCCCAATTCTTTTTTTTTTTTTTTTTTTTTTTATTAAAGTGGGGACTTCATTTAATTATAACGGTATCTGTATAGTATAAATTGTATATATAAAATAATGACTTATGACTGCTAGTGTCCCTCCAGTCTTATAGATTTGACATGTTAAATTAAGGTTTTTTTTTGATAACATATAAAAAAAAAAGACTGAATGTGGGAAGTGAAAATACTTTAAATATTAAATTGCAAAATTAATATTATAAACAACTAATACTAATTAATTATTTCTAACAAATCTCATTACTCAGATTATATTTGGTTAATCTTTAAAGTTTAAACTATAGTCAATATATAGCTATTAGATAAGTCGTAATTTAAGACGTTTCACTGAAATGATAAGTTCCGCATATCGTAACACAGACGTAGATATCTACTAATGAATAAATAAATAATAATAATTTAACATCAAGTACACAACTACAGGTAATTATCAGCTTTGAACGTGGTAAAGTTTTAATTGAAATTTCAATGCGACCAACGCAAATATTACAAGAGTCCATACACGATTCTATTAATATCCATGAACTGTATAGTTAAATAACGGCTAACAAATATTATTTCTTAAACATATTTATTAAAATTAAAACAAATAAGATTTTAAATGTCTGAATCCAATCGTTCTAACGTTAGTCACACAAATACATGATAAAAATACAATTATATACATTTTCATTTGAGTAGGTATATAGTATAATTATTCTTGACAATGTATATTAACAGAACAGTTTTATTAATTTTAAATATATATATATATATATATATATATATATTGTAGTATATATAGAAACAGTTATTATTACGTAACGGTGATAAAATACCAAAATAAAGAAAACTTAAAAAATTCCCGCCCATGATGGAAATTAATTTCAATTTACGAACTCTCCAATAAATTGACAATTAAAAAATGAGTTGCATATGTAAATGTAGCTTTTACAAGGTTTCGTCTGCAAGTAAAATCAAATATATACTTGTATACAATGAAATCACATCACCGACTCTAATTTTTCGAGTAAAAACACACAATAATATATTAAATTAATGCGGTACATTTAGTAAGCGTGTAAATAAAACATTTAAGAGGAAGTCATACCTACACACTTTCAATGAAAAACTTGTATCAGCATTTCAAATTTTTATCAACATACAAACGTGTTAGAAATACAAAATAAAAATTTTGTCTTTTTTATTATATTCACTTTTTCAAGATTTATAGTTATTTTAGAAATCAAAAAAATTAATTTTTTAAAATTTTGAAAATTAACATATCGAAAATCTACTAGGAACGTATAATTACGTATAATTAATTTTTTATTTCATCTTTCTACGATATTCTCAAGTTGATAAAAATGAAAAATGCATAAATATGTTTTTTTTTTTTTTTTTTTTAACAAATATCGTGATAACACAATAGTATAAAACGGTATTGACACAAGATTATTTTTGAATTACCTTAAATATAAATTAAAATATTTTTAAATTGTTTGATTTTTATTTTTCTAAAATGCCTTGAAAATTGCCTATACCGAACTCCTTAAAAATAATAACCTAATTTCGTTGTAGGTATATATACTATGTATAGGTAGATACAATATAAACGTATGGATATTTTTATTTCCTTATTATGTATAGATTTAATATTAATAATAAAATTATGAAAATAATATTTTTCTCAAATACTATTTTATTTATTTTTCATTGTTAATGACTTTATTTTAAAAATAGGTAATAAAGAATATAAACCTGAAATTCTAACACAATCTAATGCTGGATGAGTATATTTTTATATTTTTATATTTTTGTTATTTCCTTTATTTTTTCTGCCAGGTTCGTAATTTAACATTGGTATTTTTATTATGTATTTGTAATTGTTGAGCTGTTATAATTATTAATTAAAAGCTATAATAAAAAAATAATAACAATTGAGTATAAGTGACTACCCTGAATGCCATAATGCCATAATGCCCTGATCTGATTAATCTCTAATTTTACCAATTTAACTTTGAAAACAATTTTTTACTAACTATTCGACTAGATTTTTTGAAAATGCCAAAATTCGAAAATACTATAGAAAATGTAAATTTTCAAAGATAATAATATATACCTACTCCAATAGTCAGTCATCACTATCACTGATCATTGGTAATTATAAAACCCGAAAAAAATATTGCGAAACCTTTAAGCATTATTATTTTGGTCGAGAACCAGATAGAGATTTTTGGTAAACCTATATGTGTTTATGTTATCTATAGAGATTTCTGCAAGTGGTTTTGCTAATAATTTATTATGCATCGGGTACCATATGGCCGAAGTTTTATTTCAGAACCTCCTAGTATTCAATGGATATATATTTTTATCACGACAAACATTTTGATAACAGATGGACGGCTGAGTGTTGAATATTTAATAATATTATAAATCTTACTTAAACTGCTTCATGGTATTATGGTATTAAAATTAATAAATAATTAAATTATTTTACAAAATGAATATGTTTAACGGGTCAAAATTCTCTGTAGTATTCACATAGAGATTGGGAAGCTGCGATTTTCTGTTTCTCTTTATCACACACGTAATTTGGCAAATTAGACTTTTTCTATTTCCAACGTACCGTTAGATAAGGATAAGAATACGAATGAGAATAAGAATAAGAAAAAAAAAATGCGATAAGGTTTCTGAAAACTGTGAGGTTTTTCTGGAAACGCGAGATCGACGACACTGAGTGAAATTAGACAAAAAAATATGTACTTTAATGATTTGGAGTATAAAACCTGTGAATTGGTCGACATAAATATCATGAGAAATCTGGGTGTTCTGGAAAAATGAGATAAATGAGTGAAATGAATCACATTAATGAAATCAAAGAAATCAATGCGATTACACTAAAATAACTACAAAAACTCGACTTCAAAATCTCACAGTTAAAATATGTCCTAAAATAAAAATGTTTATACCTACTTGGGTGTTACAATAGTATTAGTACCAATGATTATCAATGCTATTATATACATTTGTAACAAAGATAATAACTTCTCTTTTTTCCACAAAAATATACTGTGTAAAATTTTTGTAATATATCTAAACGTATTAATCTAGTTGTTATGCGACTTAAGAATATAAAATTAAAAAAGTGGGAAAGTTGATCTAAATAGTAGACTCTATGATGAGTTCAAAATTGTAGATAATTTTTCAGAATTCTTACTGCATCACTAAATAAATCGGCACAGAAAAAAATACATTTATATTGCTAAATACATAGCAAATCGCCACATGCCGCTAAGAATATATTTTGTAATCCCTCCATATTTCTCAGCTAAAGTGTATTATTATCTATAATATTCTAATATAAACATCTTATAATCTAACCTAGTTTTTTTGTTTTTCTTTTTTATTTAATAATACTCACATAATTGTTAACTATTTTCAAAAAAAACTTGTTGGTTCCATTAATAAAAAAAAATAAGAAAAAAATCACCAAGGAACAGACGTCCAACGGAATAATACAATGCAATGGAAAAAAGAACAAATTCGTTTTACCAATATTCGAAAAATAACTGCCAAAAAATGTATACAATTTTATTAACCGGAATATTCTTATTTCCTGATTTATCATACAGCATACATAATTTTTTCGTGTAAAATTACATTAAATATTTAAAACGTATTAATAAAAATCAATTTTTTTTTAAACAATTTTATCAATAAAATCGTAATTTTTGAAGATTCTTGTAAACTCATTTTAAGCCAAAATTTAGCCATATTTTTTCATTATTATTATTTTTCAGATAAATATTTTTGTAACTTATATTATCAGTATAGATTTTAACAATATACATACAATATGTAAAAATACACAAAATAAATTTGAATTACATTAATTAATTAATGACATAAAATTAGATAAATTTATCATCACAAGAATAGTTTGAAATTGTAGCAAAATAAAATTATTTATAAATTATAATATCTATAACTCATCATATTCTTGGATACAAAATCAAATAAAAACCTGATTTTTTATCTAAATATATTATTTTATTATCGGGGATAAAAATCACCTGTTTTAAAAATGAGTGAATCAATCATTTATAGGTACTTCGCAATTTACACTTATGAAAATTATGAAAATTGGATAATGGCTTGCTAATAATTAAGGGTACATCATATTGCATATAGAATAAACATATCAAAAACCAGTCTTTATAAAAAAAAATAATAAATCATTAATTTCCATAAACTCTATTTGAGCAAATATATAAATATATTATGGGTAAATAATACTAATAATAAATTGAAGACTCAATTCCACAAAAATATTTACATTATTTTGGTAAATACGTATTTCAGTAACAAAGTAAATATTTTTGTAGAATTGAGTCTTCAATTTATTATTAGAAAAATCCACATGTACTCAAATTATAAACATAAATAATACTGTAAATAATATAATCAGTGTAGATTTTAACAATAGGTATTATATTCTTTATGTATTTGGATTATGATAATAATGACAAAATATCAATCTTAGTTATACATTTTAATTAAAAACCGGATTTAATAGATATTGCACCTTATTTGTTTTTCATAAGATAAATCAAATCTGAACAAATATGTACACGAATCGGACTAATTATTATGGTCTTCCTATCTAATTCGATATTGCAATTTTTGTATACTTCACGTGATGAAATGTATACATTATTATTTCTTAGCTAATTTTTCAATACAAAAATAACTGCGATGTGAATTTTCACATATTTCAGTATTTCGTAATAGTAAAAAAGCGTTATAGATTTAGATACGGTCATACGAACGTAGTGATATTATTAATTACGATTAATCATTTATTGGCCGACGTGTTTTCGTGCGTTTTTGTCAGATCACCACAGAGATATTCCATACATCACAACAGTGATCATTTTTCATTACAATTTTAACATATTTTAATTGCGGTTTTGACATATTTTCATTGCATTTTTGACGTATTTTTAGTGCGATTCAGTCCGGTCTGTAGTTAGAATAAAAAATAAATTTTAAAAATCTGTTAAATATAGTTACTTCCCGATGATAATGTATTATATTTAGACGTTTATTCCAATAGTGTATTATGACAATTCATTCTGTATTACATGTACTTTGATAATTTTATTTGATAGTTCAGCCCATATGATGATCATTCGTTTCAATCCATTGAAGACATTTAATTCATTTATATAACTGTTCATTGTTTGTAATTCGTACATCTACATAGTACCATCTCTCCAAAAAGTCAAATTGTTTAGTTCATCTACATTTTACAATTCGGTGCAAATTCAGAATAGTTTGATAGTTGGAATATTTAGATCGTTTTTCGATAAGCTATCGATGTATACAAGAGTAGTGACATAATTTTGAACAATATGGACATAAATGTGGATTTTGGATTTTTTTCCATACAATTATATATCTAGAACCCGGATTGTTAGGGTTTTACATATCAGTATTAAGCATATTTAAGAATATTTCAGAGAATAAGGAATATTTTTAGGTCATTATTTTAAAATATTTTGTAAATTGTGAGTGAAAATAATTACATTTTATTAAAATTATTATAATTTGTTTATTATTAAATTATTATATTGTTTGTTTACTATTAAATTGAATTTGAGATATAAACAAATTTTAATCAGCTTTCACTTATAATTTCATACGAATTGTAATTTTGTTTGAAAACGTTGTTAAGTTTCTCACACTTTCTACAGTGCATCCATAGTTTTGTCATGTATATAGTTTTAGTACACGTGTATTATACACAATTTAGCGTTTTAATGCGTATATAGATATGCTCGTGTTTTAAAGTATTTGTGTTTTGAATCTTCTCGTACGAAAAATGTACATATAAAAGCATATTTCAAGGTTCATTGCTATAGTTTTGCATATTTTTCTTGTTTTTAAGAGAATATAAAGAGAAAAATGGTTTTTTTTTTTGTGCGTATTAACGTCATATTTTCACTTTTTTTCGTAAATTATTCTAGTATAATATTCTATTTTCCTATCAAAATCCTATTTCGCGTACCTACACATTTTACTCATTATTGTTATCCATAATCTATGTATTAATAACGCATCAGCCAACCGTACGAATTTATCGAGTTTTTAAAAATAAAACCAAATAAATAATAATAATATTTGTTTGCCAAATATTGTAAAACGGCATTATAATCATCAAGAATTATTTCCACTAAAATTACAATTATATAATATTTTTAAAACATGTACAATGCAATCGGAAGTATTAGAAACTATTCTTGAAAAGTAGATGCAACAATATAATATTTTATTTTGCTGTCAAAGGATTTATTTCGCGTACCCCATACACGCATTAACGAAATGTCATAAATTTGACGAAATGGTATTTCCGTACAGCTGTGTATACAAATTATTGAGACGATTGTAAAAACACAACATCCGATTTCACGACACGTGAATGATAATGGTTACATGATTGTTTCGTGATATAAAAATGTATTACGTCGTTCTCACATATCGTTTCGGATGATATTTTCATTTCTAATATATTTGAAAATATTTTGAATACGTTACTAAACACATTAGTCTTAGAGTACGAAAAACATCTAGAAACTATTTTTGTAAATGGTACCATTTCGACTATTTTAGGAATTTTAGCGAAATGGTTTATTAAAAATTAAAATTTTTTTTTCAAATCCTTAATCTACAGCCATTGAGCCATTCGATTCATAATTAATTACTAGCCTAATTATATGACGAGATAAGATATCGAACATTCGATAGTATAGATAATATCCGCCGAGCTCATCTCGGTGCAAACTGCAAATTACAAATCGCATTTTCTACTACCTGTGGTGATGCAAATATTACACTCTCACCCCACCTGTTGAATCATTTATATTATTTTCTTGGGTTATTTTATAATCCATATTCATATTAAATTTAATGGGGTCCCAAAACCAGATTCAGAAATACGGTATTAAAAGGTTATTTTATTTTAATATTTAATGTTTTAACTAATTTAAAAATATACCTACCGCCTTTATTTTATAAAATGTTTCGGTTACTTTGAATGTATAAATGTATAGATATTATGAAAATTTAATAAAATATGTTGGATCAAAGTTTTTTGAGTAGATAAATAATCAAATTTTACTACGCGATAATATCAAACGATAATAAATACGTAAAAAGTAAATACCACGCACACACACCACCGTGCATTATCATATTTTGATATTTTGTAAATACTTTTATACGTCGCAAGTAGGTATTGACTGAATAATGTGGAAGAAATGGGCTAACTGTATGGTTATTTCTTATATAATATTAAGCTGTTATTTGCGACCTCTAAGATGAAAAAAAAAATACTTATAGGAAAATGGATAGGAAATGTAAATAAGTATAAGATCCTGACAATTTGACAAAGACAATTAGTGAAAGAGTAGATCTGAGATCAACTCGAGAAATTAATCAGAAATCAAGAAGCTATAAAAAAAAAAAAAAAACAAAGATTTAACTATCAATACGATAAAATTACAGACCAGAAAATATTTTCTATATAAATAAACATAGGTAATAACATCTACATAACGTATTTACCTAACTATAATATAGTTTTGAAGGTCTCTTCACTGCATACACCGTATTAATGCAGAATATAATATTATAACAACTACATTTTCACCGCATGTTGTACGTAACAAAATTTGTTTTGCTAAAATTATCGACAGTTGCAGAAAAATGTCAATCGGCATAAACTTGAAAATTCATTTTGAACTATTATTTTAAGAAACATTAAATAGGTATCTGAACTGCAAATTTAAGTCATGGAATATTAATACTATATGAACGTTGAACATTTTTATGCTTAATATTTATTATTTTAAACAAAAGAATATAACATTCGATTGTTGAATACATGGTTATAATTTTATTATATATATATATATATATATATATATATTAAAGATTTTATTGCCCAAAAATACAATGTTCAAAATATTGAATATTTCAATGATAATTATGATTTTAATAATATTATTAAAATGCAATGTTTTGTGCCGGGTTTTTTGTTGCTCAAATGGACTGCATGTAGGATTGTAAGTGTATATGTTTTGTAATTAACATAATTAATTAAATAACATAATATAAATATGTTCATGAACAATATAATTATTTATTCAACTTTTAAAAGTATTCTTAGAGTACGTTCATGACGCAAATAAAATCAAACAAAATATTTACAAAATAATGTTGATCGAGCAGCAAATTACGTTCAAATATTATCTATTTAAGGAAAATATTTTCATACTTTTTACATGTATCCTTTATTCCTTAATAACTCGGGGGAAATTTTCCGTGAAAAGCATAGTTCACCACGTCAGGTATTTTAATAAAAACAAATATAAATCGAAAAATGTCAGGTGAAAAATTCGTTTGTGACTTCGTGTGGAATTTATAGCATGATGTTGTGGCTGATAGCGATTATTTCACCGCTTTTGTTTGGTTTGATAAAAAGGATGTTCGTATAGTGTATACCTGTATGTAGTACCTATATAGTTTGCATCAAATCCAACAATATTATTTTTAGCGACAACACTCTTTATGATATACAACTAGATCCTAATTATTCGTCGGTATTTCTAAAATTAAATTTATTTGCGACTTGAAAGATCGTTGCACTGTTATATTCCACAATCTACGTAGAATGCTCTCGTGATATAAGGTCGCCAACCTACGAGGGATTTTTCATATTTTGGCTATGCATATTTAAAACATTCTGTCAGTAGAGGATGGAAGCACTTGGCTCATCGTGTAGAATACTGGTGGTGGATATATTGAATTTGCAATATATAATAAAATATTTTTTCCCGATAAAACGATTGAGCCGGTGATAAGATTCTGGTATTGCCACCTTCTGCAAATTAAATAACGTAACGTGCGTTTTCATTTCGAGATGGAGTACATATTATAGTACATTTTCACCGCAACATATACTGTGATACTGAGGCATCAACGTTCGTCATTATATTAACATTTAACATGTAAAGGGGATAAAAGGCAAAAGGGTAGAACACGAATTTTTCGACAGATTAATCTAGTCAGGGAAGTTAAATAATAAATGCATATTATTATAACCTCAAAATGTAAAAATTATTACAAATAAATGATAATGAGTGAGGCCCGCCGACGCTGATAAGTTTAAAGTTTAAACCGTGCACGTATATGCAAATACTATACATTACATTAGGTTGGTACATTATATATTAATTTATTTTTTATTTTTATAAAATAGTTCTGCAATCGAATTATACAAATTATTCTTTTAATGTTTTTTTTTTTTTTTTTAATATTTTCCTTGATCTACTGAATGTTTCAAACATTATAGTTACCAATTGTTATAAATTTCACACATTTATGAATATTTTGTGTTAAACATCCCTTCAACGGGAACTAATATGTTTTCACGGATGTTCGCAAACTAAGTGAAATCTATTTTAAAATTAATTAGGTGGGTACTAAAAATTAATAGATACCTATACTTTTATTTAATTTTTGGTATTCCGACACTACATTAAGTTAAACACACGACCCAAGTTTGCGGTTTGACTACCTCCTACCAACCTACTAAATACTAATATTAATTAATCATCTTTAGTCTTTACCTTTGTATCAACGTCAATAGAAGACAAACGCGTTTTGACATCAATGTATGGCGTCAATGTATTAATCAAATACCTCCTCGCTAATTATTTTGATAAAAATAAAATTCTTCATAAATAGTCTATCGGCCAATGCAAAAGTACCGTACAGAGGTTTTTAAAAAAATTGTCTTACTTTGACGGCATTCATAGGCTTGTTAATATTATTAATACTATAAATACGTTATAAAATCGAAATCAATAGTTGCAATCATAAATTAGTTACAATAATATATTTTTTTAATTAAAGTGAACTATGCTGAAGATCCTAAATATTATTTACATTCTGTGATAACTGTTCCTTATCAATAGTTTTCCAATTTTTATAGCACTCCGTGTAAAACAAACCCTCGATATAATGTTAATATTATGTGACAAATGTTTTGTCATCATTCCAGATCAGACCCAGTAGATAAATTGTCGAATGATTATTGTCCGACTAAATTTTATCACTCTTCGAGAATAACACATTTTTAATTCGTGCGACAAACAGTCGAATGTTTTTCTCCCCAGTTTATTCCGACAATTAGTCGGTGTTGATTGTTTCCTACTATAATAGGTACTTACGCCCAGTGCTCAAATTGGGGACGAGGTGTGCGCAGGGGGACGGAGCTCAACTACTATTTTTTAATATTTTTAGATTACCCTTACTAATTATTTTTTAGAGTATACGAGTAACATAATTTGAGGAAACGCTCACTTATTAAAAGCCCGAGTGGTAACCCTTTTTCTATTTTTCCAATTAGAGCACTAAGTACATAGCTGATGTTATATCAATAGAAAATTGCACAGTTTTATGACCATGTTGTACGAAATCATGGAAAGAATAATATTTTTCACTAAGAAATCACTTAGATAAATCTTACTCTAGATAAATTCTATTATTGTTTATGAATACCAATTTAACATATCTACTAAGATTCTTTTAAGCTAATAGTAATATTATAGGAAAAACTTAGTGCTCTCTATGAATTTAGTGAAATATATCTTATTCTAATCAATTATATATCTATAATTTAAACGCTCCTCAAATGTGATAACTTTATCAATGCCAACTCTTTATGAAAAAAATAACTTCATTTGTAAATTCGTTACTTTTGAAGTAATTCAGTAAAATAAGTTTAATAAAAATAAATTCAAGTAACTTGAAAGTAATTGGATTACTTTTATGTAAAGTAACTTGTAATATAATTAAATTATATTTTAAAAGCAATTTACTCAAAACTGGTACATTATTTCCTGATTTATTGCAATTTTCTGTGATTTTCGATAATTTTCTTTTACGCTTAAAAAAACTACTAAAAATATCGAAAATATACCTTTTTGAAATACCAACTACAATAATTTCCTATCAAACATATTTTCATCCGAAACCTAATACTAATATTTATAATCATAACAACAAATTGTAAGGACATTAGGGTTGATTTATTCAATGACGCTAAAGGCCAGACAAATATGTACCTATGGCGAAATGACACAATATCCACACACCCCCAAATTTATGTAAATTTTCACCAAAATTCGAGAAATCATTTTAAAAAAACGGCAAATGTAATAAATATATTCAAGACTCCACCCCCGTGGAATAATATTGATTTTCAAATCAATAGTATATTTTTTTTTTGTCAACCTATGCACCATATTTTCATGATTTTATTGTATTTTATTTTACTTTATATATGGTGTTGTTTACACGATTATATGTTTATCCAAAACTCTGTGTTAGCACCTATTTAATAATTTTTCCTCTAATGAAGAGTTGATGAGACTCGTTGTTCAGTCGCATTTTATGCCCAAAAACGAGAGTTCAGAGATTTTCATAAAAATTTTCAAGAAAAAAAAAATTAATGTACAATTTGCTGTTTGTTCATTGTAAATTGTAATATTTGATAAATAAATTATTATTATTCGAGTACTAGAGTACTATAAAGTAACCATGACAACTTTATTTATAATTATTTCCGGATTTATGAAAATTTTCTGTTATTAATTATATTTTTCCTTTATGTTTAAGAAAACTACTGGAAAAATTAAAAAATGATCTCTTGAATGTACCATCTAGAATAAATTTTCGATGAATTTTTACTCAAAAACACCTACTCCTTTTACCCGAAAAGTTATTTTTGGAAAAAATAAAACATATAAATTATATACATTATTGTCTAATCAAAACACAAAAGATCCGTTGCTTTGCTCATAATCTAAAAATCAAGTAGTTACGTATGCAATAATTACTGCTTCATCGGAAAATCGCTGAAATCGCTGATATCATATTTTAAATATGTACCTACTAATATATTATATCATACGATATTCGTCATGAATGTTTGGAATGTTATTTCTATAACGAAAACAAGTAGGTTTTTGAATTTTCGTCTAACGTGTTGATTTTGTTTAATTTTTAATATTATTTTGAACCTGCGTAGCAGGTTGCCTTTTATCTTTTATATACGGTACTTGTATATATTTAAATTTTTAGTGTAATATTTTCACTCTCAAACAATTGCGTTCATTATTTTTAAATATGTTAAATTAACATTTTTGTATACGCCATATGCAGTAATTTAAAAATAATAATAATTAAAATAATTAACTTTAAACTATTGATATATATATATATATATATATATATTATATATATATCAAGTAAAACGTGTTTTAGGTGTATAAATTGGTTATTGTGTAGGAGCCTATTTAAAATTTTTACTGTAGCCTTATCAATTTGTACATATTTTCTACTTCTCAATTAATTTGTGTGTATACTCGTATATAGAGTAATTAAGTGAATAAATAAATATCATTATATGCTTATCCATTTTCTGGTAGCAAATTGCACTTATATATAGTCGGGAGAATGTAAAGTGGACGCTGGCAAATGTGTTAACAACAATTTTTTTCCTGATAAGGAGGTGTTCTTAAACTAAGATACGCGAGTTCCACTGTCTGTGTACAACGTCTGGCCAGCTACGTACGCTTTTGTATACTTATGTCTTTATTTATTTCCTTTTTAGGTTCGTTCTGGATACAGATGGAACCTTTTGGCTATTGGAGATTTATTTTAGAGGACTGTGGAATGATATCACGATTCTGGTGTGTATCATTAAAAACCATTTTATTATGTTACCCTGGTGAAAATAAACCGTCGGGGGCGTTCGCATCAGCGGTCACTTTTCATTCTCCCGACTATATGGTTGGTATAGGTACTTTCAAGAGATCGTTTTTAAGTTTTCCCAATGGTTTTTTAATGTGTAAAGAAAAACTATCAAATAATGATATAAAAACAATAAAATACGATTTCGTGAAATCGAGATTTTTTTTTTTTTGATTTTTTCGTAATTTCGAAAAAAATAATTTTTAAATCTACATTCTGTAGGTACATATTCTTTGTACATTATTGCATATCATATTTATTTATTTAAATAATAAACGCCAAATAGCTTTAGATAAGCTGCAAACAAGAATAACATAATAGTAGGTAATAACTAATAATAGACAATTAATAATGATGATGATTATGTTAATAATAGATAATAAAGAAATGAAAAAGAAATTGATTGAGAATGAGAAAAAGAGGGGTCCCAATTATATATAGGTATCTACATTTCAATTGGTATTGAAAAAAAAGTTGAAAATTCAATTACTGTATGTATATTTTTTTAAGAACATAAATATATTTTGTATAAATTAATTTTAAATAATAAACTATATTTGATAGATATTATAATAATTTATTATTAATGGTTTAATTTAATATTTAATCAATGATATAATTGAATAGGTATTTTAAGTATATATTTTGTAATTCATATAATTTCATATGAAAACAAAAATGAAGAATGTACTGGTTTTTCTACAGTAATATAATATTATAAAAGGAAAATAATATAAATATATCAGCAGGCAAACAAATTTTATATACACTAAGGAACGTAATATTTTTATAGATCATAACATGTTTGTTATACACAAAATATGACAAAGAACGTCGTCAGTTTTTAGGTAAACGTTTTGAAATGTCCACAAATAAGGTTCGTCATTTTCATTCAATGGTAAGTACTACGTTATTATATCAAATTTTTTTTTAAAAAAAAGCGTTATGTCAGCCATATTTTGTAGAGCATATAATGAATAATATTTCAAATTCAAACAATGATGTATATAGTAACAGGGGACGTGAGGGAATAGTTGCTATAATAGGTAGCTATACCCATTTATTATTATTTAATTAAAAAAGAAAGCCACTCTATTTATTTGTATTGAATGTATTATATTTTTAATAATGTATGAATTTCGTATCCTTATAAGTTTTAATATATACTGTATTCAAGACAACTTTATATCTCCTCAAGTTTTTGACCAATTTGAATTGTGTAAGGATATGTCAAAGATAAAAAAAATAATACTCCTTTTCTTTTTTTTGCTATTTTATAATTTCTGTGTAGTAATTCTGACGTGTAAATCATGGTCCTAAAACAGAAATTAACTGGGTGAAGTCACATTTACACGGGCGAACGATGAGTGAAAATAATATTAAACATGCATTTTTGAATGGAAATATTTATATTGGTCTTAAGCGATGAACAACGACGATTAGCGATTATAGTGATCGACGCAATCTATTTACATAATAGCTACGTGGGTGATCTGTTATCATTTTGATAGGATAGTATTGTTAAATTTCATGTCGTTTAATATTTATTTACTATCATATAAGTGTTATAATTTATAACCTGTACTCTGCAGTCTTTAGATAACCATATAGCATCAAGTCCCGCATGGACGATACTCGTACGTTTTCCCGAAAGACCATTTCACGAAAATCAATATCTCGAATCCATTTTTCACGAAAATGTGAATGATCATTTTCCCAAAAGACTATTTCACGAAAACCAAAATATCGAATCCACTTTCCCGAAAACATTTTTCGCGAATGATATTGTTTAAAAAAATACCGATATTAAACTAATATTATATAACTATACCATAACAAGGATATTTATTTTTTGGATGCATATATAGGTAGATATTGAAAATAAATAAACATACTAGTAAAAAAAAATTAATACTTTAATAATATCAACTATACCTATATAATTAAAAACAATCGCAGTTTTTCCTTATATGTGGTGTAATCCAAAGTTATTGCTCTTAATCGGTTTTGGAAATCTAATTTTTTTTTTTTTTTTAGTGCAGCTTTTATTCTGTGACCAAAACCAAGTTCAACAATTTAGCAATCTCCGTATCTGATATTTATTTTCTGGATCTATAGTTAGTTTATGGTCTTTCAGGAAAATGATTTTTCGGGAAAATAGATTTTGGTTTTGGTGAAATGGTTTTTCGAAAAAAGAATTATTTGGGAAAACGAATTCGGGAATACGTACGGTACAACGTACATGTCCACCCAGCTCAGGTTGACTGCCCGGACTATCAATCCAGATCCTTATAGATGTGGTCTAGGCCCTCGTATACTTTACTTAGCTCATTCGGAATTGAAAATATATTGGAAAGATAAGCAAGTTTCTTGCAAAAATATTTTTTCTTTTAATTTCTAGTTCATAAAACCGAGTCAATACTTTCCCAACGAACATGTCGAGTGTGCAGTAATGTCAAATTTTTAAACCCGAACGGCCGAACCCATTTCTTCGCTCTGACAATACGAGCCCGAATAAAATTTTAAATATTTCGCATAATATATATCAACTACGTTTTCATGTATTATGCATATATTTAGTAGCCAATTGCTCACGATGAATGAAACAGAGAGTTGATATCACACGCGCAATAATTTAAGTTTTAAATTTGGGGGGGGGGGTGCTATTATACTAATAACATTGTCATTTGGATCTACTCCCCCCCCCTGAGGACGGATACAGGAAGGAAAAGGGAAATTCCCCCCCCGGCCACATTCACCAAAAAATGTCAACAATTTACAGCTTTTAAAACAAAAATAGTTGACCTTTTTTTTTTTGCTTATTAGGTACTAATAAATTACCCTCTCCCTAGAAATTCTCCAATAAAAAAAACTCCAGTCATTAAACTGAAATTCAATGAAAATTTAGAGTTGTAATTAATAATTAATATATCATGATACATCATATTTTATTTTAAAATTATTATTTATGATAATAATCTATAATTAGATTTATCAAAATCATGACGTAATGATCTAATAATGACCTCTATTGAACACATAAAGCATTAGAAATTTGTCTTTCTAATTGGATTATAGATAAATTAGTCAACTTTTTATGACACATTGAATTTATTTGTATTACCGAGAAAGAACGCTCACAGGTAGTAGAACTCACTGGAGTGACCCAAATATCATTGGTAGAATTAACAATATGCAATGATCAAATTTCAACAAACGAATATTTGTTGAAATAATAAAATTTTTATTACTTTAATGTATATATATATATTGTTAAATTAATAAAAAATGTGTTTACAATAAAAAATTCATTTTGTAAATTTCACAAAATATATAAGTTATAATTTAATAAAAATAATTTATAAAATTAATACAGATTTTATTGTTACAATAAAATATAGATATGTTATTAAATTGAAAAAATATTCTGTTTAAATTGACTATTTTGATTAACAGATGGGCGTTTGTTCTACGAAGAAGAAAGAAAGAAATGAACACAAAATATTTATAATTGAATTAACAAAATATTTGTTAGTTCAGATAAATTTGTATTCAATTGGACAATTTTACCCAAGACATTGATAAAAAATATTGTTAAATCAATAATACCTACGTTTTGTTGTTTTACTGTTAAATTAACAAATATTTTATTTCTAAATCAACAAAAATTGGACGTATATTAACAACCATATTTTTAAATTAATCTATATTTTTAGTGAAATCACAGATATATTTGGTTCAGTGTGATATTGTTAAAGCTACTTTTTGTAGTTTGTATAAATTTATGTACACTTCAGCATCAACAATTTTCATTAAATCCTAAAAATGATGATAAGATAAGCTGTGTACATAAATAAATACCAACGTCGAAAACAAAATCTGTAATTGGAATTATAACAAATGCTTAGCAATGAAAAAAATAATATCTTAGTTTTCGATTTTCAAATGAAATGGATCATATTTGGTCAAACCAAAAAATTCAATTTTTGTTGGTTTGAACAACATTCCATTAATAAACAATTTTAAATACAAACTATTTTAGAGGGATTAGTCCACTCCAGCCCCCCTTAAAATTGCCCTTATGATTAATATAATATTATTATTAGCAATCTGTTAAACACGTGTGACATGACTATCATTACATTTTATTATGTACTATAGTCTATATACCTATATATTTATTTATTATTGAGTTTGCTGATATTTTCTATTGAGTTCAAGTTTTTCGTAAGCGCTTAGTGGGAGGGGGGAGAGGTTTAGATCCATGCTGACGTCAACAGTAATAAAAAAATCTAAACATGTACATATTATGTACTTATTTTCATAAAAATATGTAACACAATTTTTCATTTATTTTTAATTAATTCATATAAAAATCGGATTTTTATTTTTATTAAATGGAGGGAGGTTGTCGGACATATGCTGACGTAATAAAGTAGGGGGTCTGACATTTGCTGACAAGGGGGTGGAAGAGGTCTAAAAATGCCAAAAATGTGCTGACGTAATACTTAAACGCCTTCTGATATTAATCATATATTGGCGACCCTCAGGTTGAGAATTACTGGTCTAGGCGACAACCCTGCGTAGTTAACCGCACGCAGTGTCATAAACTGGGAGTCACGAGGGGTTGCAAAGGTATATTTTTGCAATCCTAAAAATTAATATTATTATTTATGAAAAATATTCTATAATTATTATTATCAATTTATAATTTAATATATATTTTATAGTTTATACGAGTGTATTTATAAAAATACAATATTAAATCAATTGTTATTACATTTTGGTGGTAAACAATTTAAAATAAATTCAATATGTATAGAATTTCCAAAGTTTAAAATCGCCTTTAAATGCAATGATTTATCTTTGTTTTTCAAAATTATAAAAATAATAATATATAGGTATCCTGTATTCCTATTCGAAGACAAATTTGAAACCTAACCTTAAGGACGTCAGGTTATGATAAATAAATAACAAAAAAGGAATATCATATTATCATTTATATTTTATAGTACCTATATACTATCATTTATAGGTATTAAATAAATATCTATTTTTCACATATGTGTAAATACTTAATTTTAATATTGCTTCAATAAGTAATTAGACGGAATACGAACGTAGTTACAATTAATTAAAAATATTAATAATACACAATTCCGTTTGAGGACCAATGAGATAATGGACTATTAACATCCACCGTTTGTATCTAGACGATTTATATTTTTCGTAAAAACGGTTCTTGTGCAATTTTGAACTAGAATTGTATTTTTAAAATATACGTTATTTGCGCTTATGGAAAAGGAGGCAACAAATACCGATTTTTGTACATTTCTATATTTCTTTATTATTTATTTAATTTATTATTTTATTATTGGTGTATATTATATTATTATAATATAGTAGATAAAAATTCAGTATTATATTAACAGAAAATTGAAATAAAATAACTTTGGAGACCTGTTTAGTGAAACGAGAGATAAACGCTCAAATTTTGAGTATAAAACGTTATAATAAAAGTTTTATTATTTTGTAATTTTCGGTTTCTGTAAAACGTTTTTGGTATTTGGTATATGGTATTAATTTTGGTTTAATGAATACCTTTTAAATTGATACATAATTATTATTGTATTCTATGATTTTTCTAATACCTAATTTTTATTCGCCCTCTCACTTTCAAAGCCCACGAGCCGCCACTACTGTGCAAATGCATACTTACTTAAATATTATTAATTACTGTCAGTTATATATTCAGTATATTTGAACCAGGAACAAACACGATTGCGAATGTGAGTCACTATAATTAACATAAAGACTTATAGATAAATCGATTGACATAAAACTGGTTTCAAATAATTGTTAAATTAATAATTATAGTTGTCGATTATAATAATGAACGTGATTTCTTATATTACAATAATACAATATTTTTACCTACGTAATCGTAAATTAACCGTATTATCATATTATAGTAACATATAGAATTTTGATTAATTTATATATGCACTTTAATTTCAAATTAATTTAATACATAAAACTATTAATTATTCAAACATGCTTTAAGTATGATTTGTGTACAAATAGACATTCGACAATTTCATTGATAACTCGAAAATAAATCGAATACTATACCGTTGAATCAATGGCAATTGCAGATTATACGTTATTTGTAATCTACTATATGCTACTAATATGCAGTGTTTGGTAGTAACGTAACGGACGTTACTCGTTACTGTAACGTAGTTACTTTTTCGAGTAACGTTATAGTATCTTCGTTATTTAATTTTTGTAGTAACGTAAGAGTAACTACGTTAGTTATCTGTAAGTTACTTTGTAAAATAACGCGTTACATATTTATAAATAAAAAATACAATTAATTCTAATAAATTCGTCTAAAATTGCCGATGACCAGGCATGAACATCATGCCTGCAAAAAGTAGATATTTTAACGATTGTTTGATTTTATATAAAAGTTGGAGTAGACATCATATTGAATTTTATAATATACTACTGACGACTATCATAAAAAAATAAAGATACTTTGACATTTTATTTTATTATTTTCATTTTTACATATTTAATAATGTTGAGGGTATAACGTCACTGGGGGGGGGGGCGTTCAATTATTACTACGTCAGCACATTTTCGGCCTTTTTAAACCCCCTCCTCCCCATTGTCAGCAAATGTCCGACCCCCTACTTTAGTACGTCAGCATATATAATATCCGACGTCCTCATCCCTTCTATTAAAAAGAAATAAAAAATTCCCGAATTTTATATGAATTAATTAAAAATAAATGAAAAATTTCGTTACATATTTCGATAAAAATAAGTGCATATTTATTTATATACATATTTTGAATTTTTTTTTTTTATTACTGCTGACGTCAGCATGGTTCTAACCCCCCCCCCCCCCCAAGGGCGCTTACGTAATACTTGAACGCCCATTTGTAACTAGTTATTTTTGAATTTACAAACTAATATATGTAACGTTGTTACTTTTGTATTTAGGTAACGAAAAAGTAATCTAGTTACCTTTTAATTTTGTCACTATAGTAACGTAACTTATAGTTACTTTTTAAAAGTAACACTGCTAATATGTTTAATTTAATATTATTATTATTAATTACTACTTAAAATAATATAATATATGTATACAATATTATAACTTGATATTCCAATGTAAACGACCTAACCACGAAATGGGACAAAACAAAAACATTGCGGTGTGTTTGGATGGGTGTCCGTCCGTTCGTCCATTTGTTATAGTTTCTCCGTGTACGTTTCAATATCATTTCCCAAACTTTTAAATATGACGCGGTTCTCTCCTTTTGCCGGGAGTCGTTCGAATTGTTTTATTTTTGTAATTTCACAACTTTTAAAAAGTAAATAAAATGTTATTGTACATAGAATTCAATCATGTTCAAATAAATTCGCTGTAAAAGTATTTTATTTTATTTTTTTCTGTCGATTTCGAGACTTTTTTGAATATAGTCAGAATGAGTTCGCATTAAAATGTCATGTAATAAAACGTAAAATTAACACTTTATTATGTCTCAACTATCTTATAATTTTATTTATTTGTCATTTTTTCTTTCACACATTTCCGTTGTAAAAGGTAATTTTATTTAGGTAATTAGTGCTTTTTCTTAGTTTTATTGTTTTATAAACACTATACGTTACATAACAAAATACAATGTTTCTGATGCAGAACCATCAAAAATATATTTAGCTGAAGCTAAATGTATACCTAAAATTCGGGGATAAAAAAAAAAACAAATATAATTTATATATATTGAGTATTTTACGTATAATAATTTGTGTAATATATAATTATAATAATAATAATGTTCAAATAATAAGTTATTGGTGAACACATTATATAAATCTATTCAATTATAAATAAAATTATCGGTAGATATACGTGACTTTTGGAGCGCTAATTCCATCCGAATATGCGATTTGCAGGTGCATGAAAAATAATAATTATAAAATAAACGCACATATCATTGTAAAACTATATAGTAAGTACCTATATTATATTGAGTCTCAGCATCGTATTAAATTTGTATAAATACAAAATACGACATGATAAATAATTATTTATCGTGTATAATTTTTTTGATAATCATTAAAAAATCTATATTTATTTGAATAATAGTGGTGGCTTTAGGGGGCCAGGGAACAATTCCCCCCCCCCTAAATTTCTAAAAAAAAATTTTGATTTTTTTTTTTATTGATGACCTTTTTTTATACGTGAGACACACGCCCCTCCATGTAAATCATAAATAGTTTTTTTGGGATGGTCCTGTTCTCAATTTTGCCCTCCCCTCCCATCTCAAATTAAGTGCTAGAGCCGCCACTGTGGTTTAACAATATAATTTAAAACTCTAAATAAAACAACGTCAATGTCTAGTGTCTACGTATATATACTATACGGTCGATGTACGTCAGCGTCGCACATATACGATATATTATGATATATTGGTAATATGACAATAACAATTATATTTGGTTTGATAAGAAAACTTTTGAGGATTCGCTAATAGATGAAAAAAAAAAATAGAAAGCAATATAAAGTATAATATATCTGTTCCATTGAATTTTCTTTCGCAACAGACCATTTGATTAATAAAGTATACATATTATATATATATACAGTATACATATAGAGAATGTACCGATTCGCCTGACAAATTATACGTATACATGAAGTAAATAATAGCGAACACTCTGTACGAACATAGTAATTATTTCGTACAATAAAAGTGTTTAAACGTTTTAAATATCGAAAAACACTTATATTGTCACGTTCAGAAAATAGTACAGATTTCCGAATACCGGAATGGGTTAGTAACATATTATTATTATATGTTATATTATACAACTCTTAAAAATGACTACAAAATTCGATTAGAAATCAGATTTTTTAAATGTTCAATTTTGAGGCGTTATGGAAGGAAAGAAAATAAAAATTCGAGACGTCCTGAATTTTGCCAATAATCATATATGTGATACGAAGGATCGTATGAATTATATAAATACGATCATATTATGAAGGATATTCAAAAAAATAAAGTTCAATTTATAGCAATATTTTAAATTTTGATTATCTCTTCACAATTCCGGAAAAATGGATCTTGAATTGTTCTAATACACAGTGTATTTTCTGATCTTTTTACGTATAATTTTCAAATAGGTAATTAACCTTCCGATTAAAACAGACCGATGACGGTTTTCTGAAATCAATATATTTTAAGTTACAAATTAACTAATTTATAGATAATCACGATGTTTTGTAAATAGAAAATAGAGATATACACCTACCTATTAATCGAAGAAATCAATTTAGCATATTTAATGTCTCTATATGGAGTACAACAGAAATATAACACGTTATTAAAAAAAGGCAATAGGTATTTTTTAGGTGCTCTTTCAGTTTTTTGTTGAAATTAAATTGCCGCATTTTGAAGATTTACAACAGGCCCAATATTCAGTTGCTACGACGCTGCTAGTCAGTGACATTATGGTAAAAGGATTATTAAAAATTTCAACTTTATCTTAGTTAAATTTACATTTTTAAAAATATTCCAAATTCCAATATAAGATTTCCCTGGGTTCGGCATAGGTTGGGCAATATCATATATTGTATGATGTCTTGGGATCAAACCATATGGTCATTTTATAGTTGAAAATACTAAATATGAGTTATAAATTAACAACAGTTTACAGTTATTTAAATAAAATAATTAAATACTTAAATGAAATTAAAATAATCACGTTTTAAATAGTGTAAATCATTGGTGGTAAAATTTATAGAGGGGGGGGGAGAGTTTTAAAATTAATACTACTACATTTTTCATTTCATATTTTTAACCAATTATTACATTCCATAAAACAATACATTCTCAATTAAAAATAATGCGATACATTTAATATAATAATCTAGAGAAGAACAATAATTATATAACCATATATTTTTAAATAAATTTCATGATATTACATGTTTATATATAATATATAATATAACCCTGTAGTTATATTAAAATGGTTGCAGTGGGTTCAAAGTTGGAACAGAAAACTTGAATCATCAGAATATGAAACGGAAAAATCAAATTTGAAAAATTAAAGCGGACAATTTGAAATGAAAAGAATTTGAACACATTTCAATTTAAGATATATATCATGAAAAACTGGGAACGGCCAAATTGAAACTAAAAATGTAAAGGTGCGTCAGTCACGCCAGCACCCAAACTTCAAAATTTTGACTCGGGACTTTGATAAGATTTTGTTATTTATTTTGTAATCTAACTCAAACTTTGCAATTCCAATTTTTAGATTCCGGATGCCAGAGTGACGTCACTCCAGCAACCCAGTACCATTAAAAACTAAAATTTTGATTCGAGATTTCAATAGGATTTTGTTATTTATTTTGTAACGACTTGTAACCGTAAAAACTTTTTTTGTAAATCAGATAATAATATTATTTATTATTTTTTACATTGAAATTAATAATATTGTATTTAAATACGGGGTCGCGTCAAAATCAGGAAAAAAACAAGTCGGGATAAAAATTGATCGGGATAATAAAATTAAAGGAACGATATTTTTAAGGAATGTATACAAACAGAAACAATTTTTCATAGAAATTTATTTTATCGGGAAAATTATTTTTAGGAAATATAAAATTCAGGAACCATAAAAATCGGGATTTTTATTTTCAGTAAAAATAATTGCAG
>JAIPRL010004210.1:0-40191 GCA_025469235.1 Pemphigus obesinymphae
ATCTTTAACCCTGATGTGGTCGTTTCAAAAATATTGTCCTTTATCTATTTTATAATAGGTACCTATTTTCTCTTAAGGAGGCTCTCTGCGGGCACGTTTTAAGGGGTTCAGTATAGGAAATTTTAAACAAAGATTAAGAAAAATAAATATCAAATAATTTAGAAATAATTTTGTACATTTTAAATTTAATCTAAAAATAGTCCTGTACTTGTACCACTTTTTATTGTTGTATTATCACGATATTTCTGTATATATATAGTACTATTCTATATATTATATAATAGGTAATTTCCAACAGTGCTTATTTTCAAAATATTGATTATTGAATATTTATTATTTAAAAATCACACAATTTACTGAATCAACTATTTTGCAAGAAAAATATTTTCTTGCAGGACTTAATAAGGAATTAATTAAGGAACTAAATTCTTACACAATATAGTATATATCTGTGTTCTAACCATTTTTTGGGGGGATATTTACAAATTGTATAATAATAACAGTTATATTTGTATTATCGAAAAAAGCACAACTAAAAACTATAGAACATAGATAATTTTGTTGACTAAATTACGTAATAGTACTTATTATGAATGATTTGGATAAATCAAAAAAATTAATTTTCAAGCTTTTATAATTCTGAAATGTATATTTAGATATTCTATACCTATTCTTTAGAGATTTTTAGTAGGTAAATATAAAAAAAACACTAGATGTATTTTTTAATTTTATAATTTAATATTGGTTGTATTTGTAGGTATAGGCGATAGTATTGTCTGCTAATGGCGAAAAGGTTAAAAAAATGCAACGAAATGGTGGAATGGAGGAGAATAGGTCGATGGCGACATAATAATAAAGTTCGATAATATTTTTTTTTTACATTTTTAAAATGTTATAAATTAATATTGGTTGTGGCGGCGATTTGGCCGGCGGCGAGTCGGTAGCGGCGAGGTGGTTGGCGGCGAGATGTCCTAGACCCTCTAAAATATTATTTTTTTTTAAATTATTTAAACAATGTTATTGTCATAAATAAAAAGTGTGTTAAACGTTTTACAAGGCTGCCACTTATCCATCTTTAGACATTTAGTTTTATATTTTCCTTTCAAATTTTAATACTATTAAATATATTAATTAACTTTCGTTATGTACACATATCCAATCATTCAAATTGTTTATATTTTCTCTCTCTACCTATTACTTTTTTGTAATTTATAGTCGAGCATTGTAATTATTTATTTTTAACAAAATCTAACATGATGAAAAAAAAAATAATAATAATTTGAACTTTGAATCTATTGATCTGACTAAACAGGTAACACGTAAACAAGTTAATATTTACAACGAATATCAATGGACGAAAACAATATTGACGAAATAATGAATGATTGGAATTCGTTTTTAGTTTTTACTATTGTATGTACCCTATATTATGATAATATGTACGAGTATAATAATGTATATAACGACTAACAAGTAAAACACGATGCATTCGATTTGCAAGAATATTAGTATTTTTGTTATTCCCCAATGGTCTTATAATATACTTTTGACCCTATTGATAATTTTTTTCCAACGATAGAATAATAATAACATTATAATATGTGTATGTAAATATTTAATATATAATATATATATATATATATGTATCAAGAATATATAGGAACAATCAAAAGGGAAACGCAACATACCTTGAACCGATCTTAATAAATTATAAAATGTTATGCAATTTCAGACGCGGATTAGGATTAAATATTTATATCGATACGAGTTATTATAAAAAATAACTATAGTAACGTAGTCATATGGATTTTTTGTGTTTTTTTTTTTTTTTATATATAATATATCAGTGTTATAGGTACGTCAACTGCGAGTACGACTTGTTATATTGTATGAACAGCGGGTAATTAATTATTATTGGTGTAATTGTGTGCAATATTGCAGTGGCTGTACGCATGTGCACACACAAGTAAATTTAGTAACGGAACGAAACTTACTTAAGTCCTCCAATTCATGTATTGTATGGTTTACCGCGACTGACAATAATTCGCATAGTTTTATTGATTCGATTAAAACATTTTTTTTTAATATTTCAATTTATCAACGACTTTTACCTTGCATCGATTGGAATACATTCATCATATTTGAATTATTATTTAATTTTCACAGAAAAAATTGCGTTTCAATTATTTTTTCTCGATAAAAATGAAACGTTCTGGAAAACGTGTTCCAACCGATGCAAATATACGAGTAGAGTTGTATTGTTAATGATTTCAAAACTGTTTTCAAAAACGAAATAAAAACACTTTTTAAAATGTAGACAAATATTTTTAAATTTTTTTTCTGAAAATTGCCCATAGATAGAACCTAGATAAAAATAGCCGCTCTTACCTACCTGCGATATATAGTATATATTATTAGTATAATATACTATCCATATAAACACTATCAAAAATCTCCCCTTGTAATTATTTGAGTTCTTACTAATATATTATCCAATTCTGGATTTGGAGAACCAGTTCTTTCATGGTTTATTGTTTTTACTTATTGCTGATCGAAGGCAATGGGTATTGAATTTTCAAAAACAATTTCTGACGCTAACCCTCATATAATGGTGTCCCAGAAAAGGAGCCATTCTTTTCCCGTTATTGTTCTTTTCCCTTGTTAATGGAGCACATATAGCATACGGATCATTCTCGCCTTCTTATTTTTAGATTTATATTTTTCTATTTTATTTATTATTTTTATGTCCAATAAATCGCTGCATGACGATGATCTTCTTCAAAGTGACCTTAATAATTTAGTATCATCAACGGTTTTACGATATCTTCAGCGTGCAATTCTGTTCGAGATCTTGCAGGATTCCGACTAGCTTCTACTCATTTTCATAGGATACCACACTGTGGAAATATATTGCAATGCTTTCTTGGTTTTACCACAAAACGTATATATGATATGCGTGAAAACCTTATATTTTTCACTAGTTCGTCCACTCGTGGAGTACGGTACCCTAATTTGGGTTTCGTCTATAACTACTAATGTTCTCAAATGCTAGGGATGATTCAACATAGGTTGTTACGGCATGCATTCACGGTATGCGGTTACATTTTCCACGACTATTCTTCTCTCCTATAGTTATCATAAAGTCAAAATTGAAATATAATATGATAGACGATTGACTATGTCTGGACGAACTTTTTTAGTTAGAATTTTTTTTGCTTAAAATTGTTTTTTCAACTTCTTTTTTAAATTTGGAAAATTTATGTTTTTCAATCACATATTTTAGATGCTTAAATATACTTATCAACAAAAGCTCTATGCTCGGTTTTAGTTTAAGTTCTCATCTTGTGTAATAGTATAATCATTTCTTTTTTATAATATAATTTTTGATCAAACTAAATTCAGAAAGCCACTAGTATTTTTTGAACAAATATCGTGAATACACAACAATAAAAAATGATACAGATATATGTGACTGTTTTCAGATAACTTTTAAAATGTTTAATTTTCATTATTCAAAAAACTTCTTAAAAATTGCCTACACAGAACCCCTTAAAAATGGTTGGTATAGCATCCTCAAATAACTTTGCTACAAATATTATACTTTCCTTTCTAATATCCTAGCTAATACAATTGATTTCTGTTCACTGTTAGCTCAAATTAACTTTAGGGTTCCTCTCGCCAGACTAAATCACATGTTCCTTTCGCCGTTTATTTTACTCCATTCAACTATTATTTATATAATTCTCCTTTGTCCAGTCTTAAGCACCTTGTAAATAAAAACTCCCATTTTTTAATTTAAATATATTTATATTTTAATTCATTTTTATCAAAATAAAATTATTATTTTTAAAAAATATTATGTTGTTTCTGTTATTTCTATATACAGGCTTTGGCCTGTTATGTAAATAAACTGAAATATGCCCTAGCTGGGTTGGTAAAAAGGTATCTAATATATGTTTCTTCAGGATGCAACATTTTCAAATTAGGTTCTGTGAAACTGCGTTTTATAGATCTGGGGACTCAAGTTTACTCATATTTTATTTAAAATATTACCAATTGTAATAAAGACATTTCAAATATAATACACATAATACTAGTATTATAGTTTTAGAAGTATATATTTTTAATTTTTACATTATATTTTAGTATATATATATAATATATAGTATACATTTTTTTGGACAAAACCGGTGGGGATGAAAAATGTCAATAAAAATAAGGTAGGGAATGACATCCCTCGCCATAACCTCTGAATTCGAACACTCACTGAGTATAGTGTTAAAACTAAAATGTAAAAACTAACAACTATGAGGATTGTAGTTAATTACTGTTTATAGGAGATAAATAATAAGTGAAATATTAAAAATATTAATTATTTATACAAAAAAAAAAAAAAATATAATATGCTTAGGTTATTGGAAAAACACTATTTAGGTAAGATATTTTTTAAATAATATTTATTTAAATATTTATTTAGTGACTTTATAAAATATTAATGATTTCATCAAATAAAATTCAATTTTGTTTTTTGAGTATAAACGTTTAAAATATAACATACATATACGTAGATTTTTTATTGGAAATTAACATGCATTTTTTTAAATTATTTTTTTAAAAAGTTTCTTAAAGACATAAAATTCAATACCTACTATTCAATTATAATTATTATATATTTTTTTTTATATCAAAGTGTAATTTCAACTTGTTATATGTACCTACACTGTTTAAAAATTCCCAAAATATATATAGAAGAAAGTATTAACAGTCTCTTTGGCCCAGAAAATTATCGTTTAAAAATCCTGTCAATATAGTGAGGGGAGTGGGTGAAAAAACTACGCTTGTGGGGTGGATACTGGACGGTGGATATATTGAATTTCAAACCAAAAATCCATACGTTAAACGTTTGAGTGGAGCTTGGGGTGTTCCTTATTTTTGAACTTTCAAATTGTTTATGTCTTACCCCTTCCCATTTTGTTTAATATCATGAGA
Source organism: Pemphigus obesinymphae (assembly GCA_025469235.1). NCBI lineage: Eukaryota > Metazoa > Arthropoda > Insecta > Hemiptera > Aphididae > Pemphigus > Pemphigus obesinymphae. The sequence goes on from JAIPRL010004210.1 coordinate 4,990, forward strand.
AAGAAATTGGGTTTAAATTCGAATTTATTTAGCTTAAATTTGGCTTTAACTCATTCCTTTCACGTGCCAATAAAGGATAGTTTTTTTAGTTTTTTGAATTTAATTCTTAAACTATAGCATTAATTATAAAAATATAAAAACCCTTATTTATAGAACTTTAAATTGTACATAAAAGTCATATGACAAATTTATCGTAAATTGATTAACCAAAATAAAAAAAAATATTGAATTTTTTTGGCAAAATCGTTTTTTACGGTTATTTAAATATATTTTACAAATGGTTGAAAATATAATAAAATGTCTTATATAAAAAATTGCATAAAATTTAATTTCCTAAATTTATAAAAAAATTAGTTAAGATTAATTTAGTAATCCCAAAAATTAGTTTAATTCCCAATTTTTAAATATACATTAGATTGCCTATATTAAACCGCTTAAAATGGAATGTCCTATATGACGTAATATAATATACAGCTTACAAAGAGAGAAATCTATACAGTATACACTAATGCAATATTAGATATTGTCGAAGTCAATAATATACTATTGTTGAAAAAAACCAATAGTATTTTCTATTATTAAGTATAAATTTGGCTCAATAGGTAAGTATTAATAGTATAATACAATTATTATAGCATTATCAGAAAAGCAAAAAATATTTTTAAATGCACTTTAAGAAGAGTAAAACACGAATTATAATATTTAAATTACAATAACTGATTTTCTAATTTTTAAATTAAAAACAGAAATGAAATTTACTTCAAAAAGTTGTCGTCCGTCAATTTTATAGGTTTTTATTACTATTATAACCTATTATAGGTTATATTTAACTACAAAATTACTTTATAAATCCATTTCAACAATTTTATACAAACATATATTTTTCAACAAATATTGTTACTAAAAATAATAAAAATAAGTAGTGCTACACGGGATAATTTTTGAAGTACTTTTAAAATGTATTTTATTATATATTATTTTATTTTTTATTATATTATATATAATAATAAATTCTCAAAAATTGCCTATACATAACTCCTTTAAAGTCGAATGTTAAGCAAAAATGGTACCTGCGATGGAAAATTCTTAGTGAAATTTTTGGGTAAAAATGTAGAGATTGGTAATAGAAATTTGTAAAAATTATGGTACAATTAATTGCAAAGAAAAATCTAAAAATTATAACAAGATAAGTGCACCTTCTACTATATTCTCTGTGCAGTTTTATCATTATTTATAATGATAACTTACATTATTTTATTACAAATGATCAACTTTTAGATTTTGAGAGTAGCCAGGAATGTATTGGTTTTCACGATGTGTTTTTTTATTTTTTTTTTTTTTTATGTATGTATGTATTCACTTTTTCGGGCGGAATGAGTAAAGTTTTCCAGTGAAAAAGTGTATACAGGTCAATTTTTGATATTCTAAGTAATTTTCAAAAGCTAACGAAAAACTAATAGACGTAAGAGAAATAACACGAAAATTTTTTATAAATTTGAAAATAACAAATAAACTAGTCATAGTTACCGACTATATAGGTGATATTATAATGTGATATTTTCATAAATAACTAATTATTATAAATTGGAAAATTAAAATGCCAAAATCTTAAAATTTACCACAAATATTTATTATAGAAAATATAATATAATATATGTCGACGTCGTAAAAAAGAAAATGTACTGAATATATTACTGACCGTAATACTCATATTATATACACCAAAGCTTCTCTCAAAATATTTTGAGAAAAAAAAATTATCATCGCTTTCAAATTCTATATTTTCATCACCCGTATCCTACCTATAATTACTTAATTTTAATAGCTAACTTGAATATAAATATTAGATTACATAGACTTAAGGACATTTATTTATACAATTAAACGAACATAGGTCTAATTACAAAAGTAATATATTATAATATTAGTCTATTATATATAATAAACCCATTTAAAAAATGTTAATATGATACTGAAAAAACAAATCTGAACTGAAGTTTAGTTACTGAACTCAAGTCTTTAAAATAAAATCCACTAAAAAAATATAGTATTATGATCAATATCGATTACGCGGGTCTATTTAATCATCATCATACTATGCCAAAATAATACATTTTGTCCAAAAATTTAAATAATCGGTACCTATATAATAATAATTATTTTAATCTATGATTTTCATGATATTAAAAATACACAACGAAAAATAATAATTTATTCAATAAAAATATTATTAATAATAACCCCATAAATAATTTATTGATTTAATAAATATTAATTGTATAGATACAGCAATAAATATGATTCGTAAAATAAAAATTAATCTATTTATAACTTTGATAAAAACGTACCTACTAGGTACCTATAATTAATACATTTCCTTATTTAATTATCAATAAGTTTTTTAAAACGACATTTATTTATTTTCAAATATTTTAATATAATACCATTGATTATATATAATCAATGATAATACTATAACCTAGCTATTTTGAATTGTATAACTAAAAACATTAGATATTTCAATGTACATATGTGTATGTTAGTAAGTATATTTATAGGTACAATATAATATATCAAATAATATATTATATATGCATACATAGGTACGTATTGATATAATCAATGGTATTATCCAATTTACATATATTCAATAAATATTAATTAATATTTAATGAATTTAAAAATTTCACATATGATAAGAATGATACAATACTGCAGTGTACATTGTATATAGATATAGGTATAATGAAAAAAAAAATCGTAATTATAACAAAACCGTTTTATCAAAATAATATAGCACAAAAAATTAATAATTGTTTTCTTAAAAAATATTTTAATTGTAACAATAAATGTTTTATTTTATTTTAATAATAATACTTGTCATATTATAAAGTCTTGACAAAATATATTTATTAATTTTGTTTGTTATTTTTATTAAGTGACTGGTAGAATAACACAGCTTTAACCTGGTTGTGTTCAATTTTCAGATCTTAAAATCTAAAATTAACCCTTTTATAAATTAAATATCTTAAAATTTAAAATTACCATAAATATCTTAAAATCGAAAAAAATATTTTTGAAAAATATATTCAATCAATACAATTGTAAAGTAAATATATACCTACACAGAAAAATTATGAAAATAAGTCCAATTTTTCCACGAAACAAATACATTTTATGAAATGATATGGTATATGCATACCGAAATAATAAACGCCAAAAAAAAGTTCTATCGCTATTAAAAAACAACAATGACTACATAGATACTGATTTTTGAGTTTTTTTGAGAATAGTTGAATGATGTATTTTTAACTGTATAATACATTTTCATGTTTTAAATCCTAAAGATTAAAATTCACTCATTTATATGATTTAAAAACTTGAAAATTTTAAATTCCTATAAATATCCTACAATTTAGAAAAAATATTGAACATTTTTTACGTTAATTTTATTTCAAAATACATTTTCAGTAAAAATGTCAAGTCTTTAGAATCAATATTTACAGAGTTACGGAGAAATAAGTATAGTGGATTTGGTCGAAATTGTGTTTTTACCATTTTTATTTTGTACATTTTCGGTTGTTTTTCCTTAGTGATAAAAAAATTGGAAAAAATCAAATAATGTTTCCAGAGTTCAGAGGTATAATTGGTCGAAAACATCTAAACGTCTAAAATAAGACTGTTAATTAGTTTTAACATTGTAAAATTACCAAAAGAGTTCATTATTTTGATAATGTTTGTAAAAAAATTGATTTTGGTCTACTATATATACCAAATATTTAATATAGTTATAGCTATTTTAAAGTTTTAATTGTTAAAATTTATTATTACGTTATTCTTATTAATCGAATCATTCGAAAGAAGGTAAAATATAACTTTTGAGTTAAATGTATTTGTAAAAGTTAGATAAAAACTTTAATAGGGGGATAATGTAGTTATGTGAGGTTCATTCTATAATATCTTGGACACCCCCCAGATAATTTGCATTATGTCGTTTTCTTACGACTTATTTATTCAATTATTATTATTACATTTTGTATACCAAAAATGTTCTAGCTTAAAATATACAATGTTATCATTGAAATTAGCTATATAAAGCTACATAGTAGGTTCGTATATAATAATATTACCTATACTTGAAATCAGCGGAAAATAAAACATACTTTATAATCGATATTGATTTATTAATTTAATTAAAATAATATTTTTGTCAACAATTAAAATCATAATAAATAGATAGAAGTATATATTAAAAGGTACCTATCTATTTATGGATAATACCAATTTAGGTAGATAAGTACACACACGCGCGCGCGCACGCCCACACACACACACATATTATATATTATCATCTATATATAGTACAATGTAGTCAATTATCAGTGGTAGACTGCACTAAAATAATTATAAAAATGCTTACGTTTATTTAAACACTAAACATTCACTAAATATAATCAAAATTTAAATATTTTACAGTATTAAAATATAAAATTTTCGTTCCGAAAAAAAAATGTATTACTATCATCATTTTCGAAGTATAAATTTAAGCATATTATATTTTATGAACCAACGACACGAGATTAGACATATAAATTCCATACCTAGCTCTACATAAATATATTGTTCCTAAAAAAAAAAAAAATAATAATAATAAAAATAGTTCAATAGTTAATTAAAACAGTTAGAATAGAATGTAGACAAATATAATTTGTCACGATTAATATGAAAAATATATTTATAATTTTTGTTACACTTATGAAAAATTTGCCACACGGTACATACCGACATAAAACATATTATGTACCTATTGGTTGTTCGTATATCTTTAACGACTAATATATCTGACATCAGTAAAAATACATAAAAAAAAATGTCTTATTTTATTATAATTAAAACACCCTAAATAATTTTAGTAAAGACATAACATATATTATATATACATAAATATTGTATTATATTTATTCTCCCTGTTCAAAATAGTATAACTTCTAACTTTTAAAGGAATTATCTCAAAGTCCTTTCGCCTTTCAAATGTAGTTAATTTTGCCACTCAAATATCAAAAACCAGCAAAACAACAATATACGATATTGACTACAACCAAACATTACACACATCTGAACAAAATCACTAGTAATTTTATTTTCAAAACCAGAAATAATCGGATTTTAAAAATCCAAAATTTTTACCCAAACAATTTTAATCGGGCTAAAATTATGAGGGGAAAAAAGTAAAAACGATATAGGTATAGGTACTCCGCTTTTTGTTATAATACGAGTAATATTGCTCGTATTTGACCGGTAAATTATCAAATTATAAGTGGACTGATATGGTGTACCTACTTTTTTGAATAAATAATATTTTATCATATTATATAATATATGTACAACAAACGCAAATTCTACATAATATTATAATATTATAATAAGTATATAGGCAATTTATAATTCAATTAAACATTTTATACATGTAGACATTTTTTGTAACAGTAGGTATACCTATAAGGAGGTATATATAAGGTACGCCTGATTCATCGCTGGTTATAAATAATAATGTACAAAGAGATAAGAAAACACATTTAAATTAATTAAATTTTAATAATAATGTACCTACTTCATTATTATTCAGACATAAAAATATGATATTTTAATAAAAACAAGAAAGTACTTATCAATATTAATTTTTTTAATCAATATCATACCTATTATACTTGCATAAGACATTATGCGTACATAATTATATATACATAAACATTAATAAGATACCCGTGGAAAATATTAAACCTGCATAGGTATAACTTTTCACCACACAATCGTAGTAAAAATTTCAAACATTTTTATAACAACAATTATCACAGTTTTGGTACCCTACATAGCGGTTCTATACATATAGTATAAACTTATATTATATATTTTTTTTTTTTTTGTAAAAAATATATTATGCGAGATAAAATATATATTTGTGATAATTCTCTGGGAGTAAAATAATAAACTAATAAACGCATACAGGTATACCTACAAATATTACGAAACGTTCAAAAATTAATTATATTTTAGATTATGTCAAATAATAATCGACCACACGAATACACACTTTTACTTTATTAGTTATATTCGTAGACGGCACTACACTGAAGTCAAATAGGTACTCGTATATTAAGTAAAATATTTGATAATGACTTATTTTTGTTTTTAAACAGATTTTTATACTAAATATTTTTCTTTGTATTATTACAAACATGTTTTAATTTATATTGACCATAATTATTATATTAATCTAAAAAAAAAAAAATATATATACTCATCGTATACCAGTATTTTTAATTCTATATATGTACATATAATATAATATAATATATATATATATATAATATTATATATACATCATACATATATGTTTTACTATTGTATATGTGATGAGTAAGTGTATTAGATTGATAATCTTGGAATAAAATATTGTTTTACACACAATATTTGACACACATGGAAAGTTCATCGGTCAAATTACAGACGATAAAATATAATAAATGCGTTATCGTGTTTGCAGTACTTAATAAAAACAAAAAAAAAATCATTATTAAATGTCAATACAGATATTTTTTTTATTTCAAAAAACAGGTATAAAAATGGATTTTATAAAGAAAAAATAATTTAAATAAAAGAAATAAAATACGGTTTGGATTGTAGTTCCATAATCACGTTATAGTGTTCATGGTTTCTTCACGCCGTCGATAGCTTTGTTGATGGTGGCCTGAAACATTTAATTAACAATAATTAATCAGTGAGGAAAATCGATATGAGTAGGTACCTAACCTACAAATATTTAAATAATCAAGGTCAAAAAAATATAAAATGTTCGAGGAAATATTCATCATTGGTACTTGAAATAATAATTAAAAACTCACTTCGACTTCTTTGGTGCTCTTGAGTACCGATTCGGAGATTTTCTTCACGTCGTCCTTATACTTGTCGTTGATTGGCTTGCCGATTTTATCTTCGAAGAACACCTTGGCGTCGGCGGTGTGTTTTTTGATTTCTTTTTCCAATTCGTCGACTTTTTCCAGCAATTTGGGGTCGGCGTTTTTGCGGACGATTTCCTTCAATTTGGTGACTTCGGTCTCCAACTGCATATACGACAATAACGTGTTTTAATCGATTAGAATTGTACAGGTATTATTATATTAAACAATCGGAAAGTATGATTGAATTTTTTTTTGCTTACGTCCGACGCGCTTTTGGTGACGAAAGTCTTGACTTTGTCAAAGGTTTTTTGCGGATCGACGGAGGTGGTGGGGATTCCGATCAGTTGGTTGAAGTGGCTGGTGATGGACAACGCAGACTGGCCGAATTGTTCGCCGATTTTCTTGAGTTCTTCGCCGTCGAACACGGACGTGGGTACAGACATGGCCTGAAAAACATTATACCGCGAGAAGTGAAAATAATTTAATAAATAAGTACGGGATAGGGGGAAAAAGAAAAAAATAATAATAATAACGCTCGATGTGCAATATTATAATAATATATTATATTATTCTGACCTGTCCGACCAAGACGGCCGCGAAACACAAGACGATCTTTCTGTACATGTTTGATACGATAATATTGTACTTGGTGTAGAAGACAATATAATAATATATACCTACTGTTCAGCAAACTGAATCCTGTGAGTATACTGATTAATGGAAACGGACGGGCCGGCTTATATATAGGCAACCTGCCCGTCATCCCGACTCCCGAGCCCCCGTCAATTGCACATTGCTGATAAGTGATAATGTTATTGTGATAACGTGCGCGCGACCGAGCACAGTTTGAACTTTCATTCGGCGCGCGTGTTCTTTACGAGTGATTTTTTTATTTTTTTTTTTTTTTTTTTTTCCGTTTAACGAGAAAAAAACTACTGGGTTTAAGGATGAGGTCAATTCGACAAGGTTGACGTCAGCGTTTTTCCTCGTTACACGTTTTACCGTATATTTAGGTATAGGTATATTATTATACGCTCTATATGGGTACGTATAAATTTTCAAATTTATTTTTGAATGAGTTATTCATGTTTCAGTAACCCGTCCCCTCGTTATGTAAAAATACTGCAATTTATGTGCACAACAGTAGGTGTATGCATTATGCAATGTGCACCAATCGGTATTAAGGATAAATACACCTATGTATTGTATATTATTCATTTTTCTTGCTAAAATTGTTTTTTTAATAGAAATTCGTGTTTTCCGGATTGACGAACGGGGGGTTTTTTTTCCTAATAGTCGCATAATTATTGTGTAGTGAGATTTTTTTATATTTTGGGGGGAGGGTGGGACTATATAGGTGGGCATTATGGAATGTTACTCAAATAATATTGTATTTCAAGGTTTTTTTTTTAGCTCGAAGCCAATAAAGATAACAGCTGGCACCGATGTATAGATAACGCTTTTAAATTATTGTTTAAATTGTTCGGTGAACTATATATTATTTCCCAATACAAACAGAACTATAATAATATTCTTTTAATTTAATATTGTATAATATGTTACTCATCCTTATATTATGTTATAACAACATATTAATATCTAATCATTATAATATTACATTAATATTTTTCTACGTATTTTCGAACAGATTCTACAAATTTTACTATCGATTTGAAAATAACGAACGTGTCAGTATATGTTAAATATTGTATCCGAGTTAGTTTATCGTATTCAGTTTGTCTTTAGAGAATCAATATTAACTTTATTCCTACAAATATATATATATATATATATATATAAACGAGCCAGTGAACTACATTTTAAAGTTATATACACTTCATAGAAAATTCAAAAAGATTTTTTTATATGTTATAAATTAATAATAACAATAATATATTATATATTATAAACTTTAAAACATATCTATTACCTATATTATTACGAAAACTTAAATATGAAAAATTTTTTAATTACTTATAATCGAACAAAACTCATAGTTTTATATTATTAATATTATACATACACAGTTTACATGCGCTGAGTATTTTCATTTAATTTTTTTGTCAATATTACACTCTTTACAATAATAAGTGACGTAACACAATTCAAAATAGTATCATGAAAATTAAACTGGAAATCTGATGTATGTGGCCAAATAGAGAGATAATGCGACAGGACACAATTATGAAAAGAATATGTATTTGTAAATTGGAGTTTAGGAGGTACCTACGCGTTTAGAGAGTTAAGTAAAATGTTCAAAAGCATTTGTGTTGAATGATGATTGACGTTATGAATCAATTTGATTGTCGTAAATTGAAGGATTGTTATGGCGTGTGTGGAAAAGGAAGTCATTCCAGGATAATTTGAAGGAATTAAATTGAAGTAACGTGCTATGTATTCGAATCCCCGAAGGATCTATTTTTACACTTTGTGCGGTAGAAACCTGCACAAGTGTTCAGAGCAAATAGTATGCTGTGTGTCGACAAGTAATAAACAATATTTTTTTTCAAATCGTACGTTTTTTATTAAAGATTTTCAATATGACTAATGTACTAATGTGCATTATTCAATATTTACTATTATACAAGGAATTAAACAATGAAATTATTTGCATATAGTCATTATAGTTAGGCATCCAAATCAGTAAATTATTACCTATGCTTATGATTTATGTATTTGTGTTAATATTTGTTATACTTGCATAATTAAATTACTTATGTAATGTGTCTGTCAATAAAAGGAAAATAGATATATATCGAACTTTTATTTATGAAAGGAATACATTTTTATCAATAGGTTATAATAAATATAATATATTCTTGTGATAATTATAATATTTTTGTCCGAGTGACTTTTTCATATTATATTACGACTTTCATATTCTTATAAGTGTATCACTTTTTTAAACTTGACTTTCTCACAAATAATATTAGAATATAATTTTACCGAATTCCTGTAATAAATATTTCCCTATATAATAGATATTGTTTGATTCTAAAATGGTAAATAGCGTTTGATTTTGAATCGAATTTTAACACGTCAATATTCAGCGGTAAAAAATATGTGTGCAATTCAAAATTAAAATGATTATTTCGTTAGAATTATTTTTAAATAAAATAACATTTTCGGCAAATTAGGTATAGACAAACCGTGAAAATAACATTGTATAAATATATCTATACCTATATACCTATATATTACATATTTTTTTTTTAAATTTTTTTTTTTTCGGAACAATTATTTTTCAAATTTTCCAAATTTTTTTCGTGTTCACGCAATTTTTTCACATAAAATTTCCACAATATGTTTACATCACAACATCAATACTTTTTGTATTAACGTGCTGATCGTTCGATAAAATGAATGCGTATCCATTATTAGGTGTGCATACAATATAAGTTTTTACCATTACTTTCATTCATATAAAATTATATTTGTGTTTTTGAACTAATTTACGTATTATATGTACGCGTATAACAGATAATGAATTACTGGTCAAATGTATAAAGGTCGGTGACCACGAGAATTCTGAGAAATAAAAATACATACTGCAGCGGAAAACGTATTTTTTTTTTTTCATTTTACATTTATAAAAAAATTAATAACGAAATTTAGACATAAACAATTATAAATATTTAACTAATTATCGCAATACGAGTATCGTTTCAACAACCAATATACTCCATTGGGTATATACCTACTTGTATACCATTACTATTTTTTTTTTTTTTTTTTTTTTTTATCATATTTTCGTGTAATATATAATATGCTGAATTTCAGATTTTAGTTTAAATTTAAACAACGCTGTAGCTATCCATATCAATTAGTTTTCCGGTTAATTTTAAACATTACCCATTAAATATTATAAGATTTTCAAATATTTAATGTAATAAATTATGTATACGGTGTACACATTAGTTGTAGAAATTTAATAAGCATAATATATGTTAATTTGTTTTTCGAATAGTTGATCGAATAGTGTTGAACGGACGAACTCATGACGATACATGACATGGATTTTAAATATTTTATCGAAATATAATAATGTGCAATAAATTATTGATATATATATATATATATATATATACCTATATAGGTACCTATTTTAATTAATTTTAATTTTGTATTGAATTAAATTTAGACCCACGCGGCAGCTTTGGCCTTTAACTGCGTTTATAAAACGATACAACCAGATTTTCAAATAATTTGGTTAGAGATCAAATTACAACACAGTGCCTATAATATTTAATTATTATAGTAGGCATTAACTCGTAGTTTGTCAAATTTTATGCAAAATTTTATACAGTTTGTACGTATAGACCTTATCTAAGCTGTGAAATATTTATAGTTACTCAATTTTAATACCTAAAAAAGTTAAATGTAGGTTTATATATTTGCCTTAGTTATGTAATTATTATACAGTTAAGTGGTTATACACTCATATAGAAATAACTAATTGAGGTGTAAGTTGTTTATTAAAATAATCGACTAGAACTTGGATATTTTTGCAAAAACATGTTTATTTAACTTTATGGATATTATTATGATTTATTTGTTTTCGGTTTTATTACAATTGACATTTTAAATTTTATTTTGAATATCTATACATTTTTTTTTTTCAAATGTGGTTATCAAATTTGAATAGTATCTCGATTTTCGAAAAGTAAAAAGTTATAGTTTAAATCGACTTGTTTTTTGTTATTTTGTAATTAGTACAGTAGTATCTATAACTTTACCCAGTCTTGTGTAGGTCATAAATACAGCTCGAGAAAATAACCAAAGTAATATTTCGAAATTTTTATCAGGCCTATAACAAAATACCACAGTAGGTAAATTTAGTCGACCAATATTTCAATTTTAAATTTTTATTATATTTTATTACGTCGCGTCATAAGTAAATAATTTAATTATATAATTAGCTTTTGTAAAAGTCGGTTGTGGCACAGTAAAATGTTCTGGATGACTAAAAATAAATTTAAAAAATGACATATTTTCTCGCCTTTAATTTGTTATAGGTATATAGTAATATATAGACTATAGAGTGCAGTCTACTGGTTGTAGACATATAAAATTTGCTGTATAGAACTTTTTTTTAAAATTGCTTTTACATAAAAAAAAAAAACTATAAATGAATAATAAAATACATTATTATAATATAGGTATAACACTATCGCTTGGCTCAAAAAGTCAATAATCAAAGTCGAATTAATATTTTAGTTTGATACATTCTAATTAGTGGGGGGTAATTTTAACTTCAAGGTGTAAAACCTCCTTAGCCTCCTTGTGATTTGCACTTATGCAGACCGATCTACATGTTTTTGTAAGGAATTCAAAGCTCGACACGGACCGAGTCTAAAAGTGCCTATACGCATCGGGTTTAGACCACGAGCATGGATCGCCGTGGCAGTCAGTCCCGCACAAGTCTTTAATATCCTTAGTCAATTTAGGTTAAGTTAAATAAATGGTACTTATTCTACGATTTTGTACAAATAAATACTCGTGTAACACACTGTAACCATATAAAATTTATATAATATTTAATATTATATATACCTACGCCATTAATTCTGACGATTTCAAAACGAAAATTATTCAATAATTTAAATAACATAAATATGAAAATATTTTACAACCGTCAACTGCAACTTTAAATTTAAATACATTTAAATATGATGTAATGCCTAAATATAAAACAATACTAAAAAATTTAAATAACGTATGTATAAAAAGTTTTCTTTTCCTGAATATGTCTAAAGCGATTACCGTCTCAACATTCAACAGGACTTAAATGTAGGTTAAACGTCAAACAAAATGTAATATTACAATATATATAATGGCGTCATATTATATTGATATACCGAAAATACACCCGTATTAAAAAAAAATCATATAATATAATATGCATCTGTAGTATAGGTACACGTTATTTTATATTACACATATTATACAGTTTATTATCTAAACTTTAGACTTACAACTTACATAATATGCATAATATAATATTATAATATATGTAATCTAGTAATGAAATATGACCTATAAGGAGTCCTTGAAAAATATGTTTAACAGAAAATATTAAGTGTAATAATTCTGTATGTGTACATTTAAAAGTTTTATCTTAATAAACTATTCATACCTATATTATAAAAATTTTAATCAGAACATTTATAATAATTAAATGCTTGTACGAACAAATACGTCATGTAAAGTTCATATTGTTTATAGGTATAAGTAGGTTATTAAACAAATATGTATTTCTTACGTTTTTATTACGTAATAAACATAAATATTACATGGGTACTTATAGGTATAGTATTACATACATAGGTACCTATATATAATAATTAATATGTAGCAATAATAATTAATTTATTAGAAATAATTAGATTTTTATTTTAAATACCAGAATTAAATAAGATCTATACCTGTTATAATAATTTAAATATCGTACTCAATAGATTAGAATGAAATTTAAAATTATATTTTACAATAGTAAAATGACATTTTAATAGAGAGAAAAATGAAAATAATATATCATACCTCATATGATAGTTATCTATATCAAAAATTTTTTCTAAATATTAATATCGTACTCTATATATTTTATTTTATATTAAAGGTCCTTAAAACAAAAAAACTGACTTATGCTAAAATGATGGATAAATAAAGTAAATGCCTTTGCGTATACGATAGGAGGAATCACCGATGCAATTTATGATATTTATTTATATTTTCTGTTGCATCCGACAAAAATGAAAAATTTAAGAAAAATATTATTAGTCCGTGTGTTTTCACTATAAGTTTGTTGACGTTTTATGTGTAAAAAATTAACAGTTTTACATGCTCCTATTTACCAAATTCTAACATACTCAGGTTTGCACTTTCACATATTAGGGGAGTCGAATATGGTTATTGCGTAGCTATCAAGAATCATCTTCGACTCACCTAATATGACTTGAACTTGTTAGAGTTTGGCAAATAAGTGGATGTAAAACTGTTAATTTATTTATCAATTGAGCATAAGTATTTTTATTTTTATTTTTTTAATTTGTCATCATTTAACATAAATATTATATATAAAAAGTATCATGAGCAAATTTTACGGCTAACTATTATACATAAAATATATGGATTGACTTCAAATTGTGTTTCAATTATTACTTATATAGGTACATACATCCTTTTATTGGCGAAATTTACAACTTTACCGAACGTTTTCCTTGACGATACTTAAAAATGAAATGAATAGTATTTTATTAAATTTAATTTTCGACTTAACCACTCGAAAATTGAGCTTGTAACTGATATTTATATGGCGGAAAATACAAAATATAATAATACAAAAAGATCAAAGGAATCGATGAAAATAGTAATCTAAGAAAAATTAGCTGAACTTAAGTTTGAAAATTAAAATCGTAAATAAGAAAACAAGAACATTTTGTAAAGTGTTATTCTTTTCTAAAGTTACAATTGTACGTTATGCCTACATTATTTATTATTAAATAATAATAATATTAACTGTATAGTGTATATTATGATCTCTATATAAACTGCTGCAATAATAATATTTAAAATACGTGTGGATGGTATATCAAATATGTGAAAAAAATTACGATCTCATAATAATAACATAGAATGATATAAAAACAGCATAATATCATATTTTAATGTTTATACAAAAATAATAGTTATATTATTGTTTGGAAGTTGAACTCTTAATTACCTAATATGAAAATATACAATAGTCAGTAGGTAAAGTTTAATAGATAGTCTTATTTATTTAAACAGTATCCTATAATTGTGTGATTGCTCAATATAATTTTATTTATTTGTTCGATATGGAAAATGATAAATAAATATTTTGAATTTTTCAGACCATATGGAAATAATAAGTTATTGGAAACGCGTAATACAGATAAAATGTCTGCAATACCTCATCATTATTTATATTGAAAATAATGGTATATGGTTTTTAATATAAAAAATTGATTTTAATTTGAGAATAAACGTATTAAAATAAGCAATAAACAGAAGCACCACAGGCCGTAGTTTTTTCTGGTAAACAATAATATCAATAAATAAGAGAATATAAAAAGGAATACATAAGACAGAATTTAAAACTTGGTCTAGATATAAATATGGTGAAAATTGATCAATCATCCCTTCGGTTCTCGGACAAAATAGTGTATTGCTTTTAATTACTATTAATTTTAATTTAAAAGAAAAAATAAATAACTGTGTTCAAAATACGTTTCTGTGAGAAGTTTTATAGTTATAAATTTAATAATAAAAAAAAAAAAAAATAGGTAATCATGACAACTTTATTTCTTATTTTATCATTTTATGTATATTTATATAGATTATCTCTTTAAAGTATACCTATCTATTAACTAGAACCATTTTGCAGCTATCAAAAGAGATCTCTTTACTCAAGAACTCTACCCTAAAAAATGTATACAATAGAAATATACATCATCATATTAAAATCAATACATCCCTCGCTTAAATCTAAAATAATTAATTAATGTATTTTTGATCTAAAAAAAATTGTCAAGAATATTATACAGTAGTTCAGGATAGATTAATCCAATTAGGCTAATAGTGAAAATGTTCACAAAATATAATTATTATAATCAAGATTGTTACAATAATATGAGGATTTCATACATATGTTTTTGAAATATCACATGTACCTACTTCACAAACCCAGATTGCAAAATCTGAAATTAACATCTAATGAAATGTTTTTCTACCTTATGGGCCGCGACAAAATTTTGGGTCACAAATAATTTTGAATATTAAATCATCAAAAAAATTTTTTTTTTAAATATTTTTTATTAAAAATGTCTAAGGAGACTAAGAGGGGCCTGAGTCTCCAAAAAATATATATAATTTTGTACACTTTGCTTATTTTAGATTCTGAGCGAAGAAGATATTTTAATTTTACAATAGCTTTTTTTTCATTTTAACCTGAATACTTAATCTAATCGCTATGTATATGTAGTGTGTGCCCATTTTCTGGTAGCAAATGTATAATCAGAATGGTGGTTTGAATAACTCATTTTTTGACTTTTTCGGTAAACGCACAATAAGAAAAACTATATAAAGAGAAATTAAAATAACAGCTAATTTTCACGTTATTTCGAAAAAATTGATCTAAAAGTTAGACATTTTCATAGAGTACCTATATATTTTACTATTATGGAGGTATATTATATCATACATAAATAAATAAATAAATTCCAAACATTTTTCTTACAGTAATAGTTATTAATGTTATTATCAATAATATTATTGTTATAATACTAGCTTAGGATGGTTTTATTGAAATAAATGTTTTATAAATTATTTTAAAATAAATATACCCATCACTAGTAACCTGTCCAATGAACGAACTTCTTTCACCACAAATCAATCGATCGAATTTTTTAAAATTTATAGTAGTGCTAGTTGGGTTGCAAGAAAAATTAAGTGTATTTATGATGCACAACATTTGAGATCTATACGATGTCACAGAGAAGTCACTGAGAACAATAGATAAATAATAAAATAAATTAAATGACATATTATGCTATCTATCGTGTATATCAATACGATATAGGTACCTGAAAGGTTTCAAATCAATGTGACCACTAACAGAAAAAATCTTTTTAGTTTTTACGTGTAACGTCGTATCACAAGATATGATCATATTATAGAAAATTGATAATATGCTGATAACTACTAATAATACTAATAACAAATATCTAATTATTATTATTTTATATCCAGTCATACTGATTTCGAACCTTTGAAATATTTCATTTGTATACTACTATGGCCATTGGCCATCCCCTGCTCAGAACTAATGATAAACATTACAAGTCACACTAAAAAAATTTAAAAATAAACTGGTATAAATTAAGTTACGTTTGACAGAGCAAGCGATGACAAAAATATATGAATTAATTCACTTTTTTTTTTGCACCGATGTGGTGCAAACATCCCGATATGCATTTACTACTTCCACCATTTGTCTAGTTTATCACACACCTCCCCTTCAGTCTATCATCAGTAATTTGATTTTTTTTTTTCTGATAACCGTCGCAATTATTTATCTATCATTGTTTTCAAATTTAAAATAATAATAATAAGCTATTCTGTCTGAGGACCGAAGGGACAACTTCCGCCATCTGTAACTGGATGACATTTTTATATATGCCAATCCTAGCCACGCAGATCTAAAAGTTAAAATTTGACAATATTTGAAAAAAAAATCACATTTTTATATTTTTTTGTCAAAATTGATCAAATTGATGTCATATCCAATCTTGAAAAATATGATCCATTAAAGTTTACAGGACACAATATAACTTGGTGTAAAAAATACATTATTAATTTAGCTATGACACCTATATATTATGTACCTATCTATATTGTCACAATATTTTCGTAAATAAAGTGAGTATATATGAAAATAGCTACAACTGGTGGATGATAGTCAAAAAATGTTTAAACATTTCATCACGTCAATAAAAAAATATAAAAAAATATTGCTTTACAATAAATATTTTAACGGATTTTCTGTTTTTAATTTTCGATAATTTTTCTTTTCTCGCATATGGGAAAACAATTAGGAAAATCGAAATAAGAAAATTGTTTTAAAGTATTAAAACGATAGCTATCAGAAAGCTAACTAAATAGGTGACACTGTACGCATGGTAAAAAATAAGTGAACACATAGTTTTAATACTAAACAGGTAGATATATAATATTATTGATTATTTCATCGTTCAGAATCTAATAAAATTTAAAATAATAATGAAATGAAATAGTTAAATGTACATCGATAAATACATGTTATTTCAATGTGAATAATATGTTTGTTTGACACGTGTCATTAAAAATTAATTAATAAGTATTGTTCTTAGCCAATAACATTGTATCAAATGTTATTGTACATGTTATATTGTAGGTAATTTAAATAATATAAATTATGTAGAAACACGAACAAATATAGTATAAACGCATAAAACGATTTTAGAAATGGTTTCGTGAATGTTTTCAACAAAATATCCATTATATCGAATTATTAATTGTTGATTTTCATCGTTTATATTTGACGAATATACGAGTGTTATCGTGTTATATCTTATCAAACTTGAAGTTTAATGTTTTTTTTTTCAACCTTGATCATTTTGCACCAAGTAAACAACCGTGAACGAGTAAATATTCGACGGTCTGTGTAATCACGATGATAAAAAAAAACTATTAGTATATATTACATAAGTAACAAAATGCAATGCATCTGATACCAAGCATATACACAGGGTTTTCATTTTTATTTTAGTCGTAAATTTTTTTATTTAAATATTATAGGTGTTAAAAACCGAGAAAAATATCTATTATTATTTTATTATTATTAATAATATATTATTATATATATATATATAATATATAATATTAATATTATAAATAGTTTATAATATAATTTATATTTATTACTAACTAATAATAATAATAATAATAATAATAATAATAAATAATAATATTAGGTTCATCCTTATATATAAAGAATGTGGACATAATGTGGAACCTTTTTAGTGGCCAAAATACTTGCCATGTACCCGAAAAAGATTCAGTCCTTTTATAGAACGTTCCAAAATATATCCTATCTTTCGGGATCAGGGACGAACCTAAGACATATTTCTGGGGTGCTGTGTGTCTCCGAAACACACATGTTCCGTTTTTATTTTTCACCTCGACACGATGCACCTCGCCTCTTTGGTGTGCGATCGGTCTTATACACTTTTGACAAAACATTGCGTAAAGATATTTTCTTATTAAACTTTTAATGGTGGCGGGAAATATACTCGAATATTAAAACTGAACTCTTTACCTCATGATTTTAGATAAATTATTACATCATATTTACATATGCAAGTATTAAACAAATTAAATTGCTGTCAGAGTTTTTGCCATGAAATTATTTTTTAACAACCGAAATTCATTGAAAATTATGTTTACAAAAATAGTACAATGTAAAAAATCAGATTTTCGAAAATAAATCCCATTAAAGGGTATATAAATACAACCTTGTATTTTTTTTTTTAATACTAGCTTGTGTATACGAAATCAAGGGTCATTTTCTGCAATTTATTTAAGAAAAATGAATTAGTATATTTTAATTCTGTTTTTATACATGTTAATATAAGTCGAAGTAGAAGTAAAATTCTTTTAAAAATTATTTTTAAAAGAAAATAACAGTGGAGTGGCTAATGAAAGAAAATTTCTTTTTTTTAATGACCAACACAGGTCACAATTTTCAATAAAAAACGAAAAATATTTTAAAAGAAGATCCAAAATCTAGTGAAGTACGTAGGATTTTTCAGAAATATTAATTTTTACAAAAAATAACGTAAATTTGAAGGAAAAAGTTTTTTTTTATGAACAAATCGGTCAAAAATTTGTGATAAAATCTTTAAATTTTAATCAATTAAAAAATCCTACGTACTTAACTAGAAAATGTTATTATAAGGCTACAGTTAAAATTCGGAGTTGATCGGTTGAAAATTTAAGGCGCTAGTTGGTCGCCCGCCTTGAAAAACATAGATTTGAAATAAACGCATTTAAAGTTTTAAGTAGGTATTAAAATTTTAAAATATTCAATTTTTCTAATTCATTGTTTACCTTTAATCTGCAATGCCAAAGCCATACAATTGGCTTTCTAAATGAACTTAAAATTGAAAAAGCGAGCATTTGAAGCTTGCTCTCAAATTACCTGCAAGTCAGCATCGTAACTTCACTAAAAAATCAACTATTTGGACAATTTTAAAAAATTTTCCTGGCATACAGACTTTTGGTTATCATTTTTGAATAGTTAAAAAAGCATTCAAGCCAATAAAAAAAAAATCTCTAAGGTGGTATTACTCTTTAAGGAGTTTATTATTTAAACGTATTAAACATTGATATACCTATTACCTAATAAATTCCTGTAGGATAGAACAAAATAAGAATGTAATTAAAATATTTTCAGTAAGTAATGTAATATTTTATATAGGTACAAATACTTAATAATATTTTAATGTCGGTCAAACAAAATAAAGGGTATAAAATAAATTGTCCGATACACTTTCGAACAAAATAAAGACGTTAAAATATAATAAACATTTCGAAATTTGTATCAAATAATCAAAAAATGTGAATATATTTCAATTCAAAATTATTGACTGTAGTGTATGTAATAGGTACCTACTATATAATAGTATACCTATGTAGTACTAATATATTATTGTGCTAAAATAATATAATGTTAACTGTTAGTTTACTAAAATAATCATTACAATAATTTTTATAATTTAAAGTACCAGTATTTAAATATTAACAAATACTTTTATTTGGTATTTGTACCTACTCAAATATTTTAAAAACATATTTAAATACTTTAAATCTGTATTTACCAATACAGTATTTTTAATATGATTTGTAAAGCATCTTTTGAAGATTGCATTTTAATAAAAATATTTTTATACTTAAAATAGGTATAGGTATATTTCGGGCCATAGAATCTCCCAAAAATATTATTAAAACATTTATGAACATTATGATTTGTATGAAGTATCTGGGATTTTTCGTTATTTTGAATATTACTATATGAAACATATTGCGCTTTAGTATAAAATGTAAATCACACTGTATATTTGGAAGATTATGTGTATTATTGCAGTGCGTTCAAATTCCAAGTTTTGTCACGTTTTGGATAAATAATGATGTAATCGCATCACCCGATACGAAGGTTCATATTATATAGGTACCCAACGTATATGTATAATACTATAATATATAACCTATATTGTTATATGATAATCATTTATTATTTAATTAGACTATCTGTGTCTCACGATTAATCTAGAATAATCAGTCAATAGGAGAAGTGACCGGACGGGACCAAAGATCAAATAATAATATCATAATTTCATTAATTATACATTATAATACACTACATATATTTGAGTCAAATAATCCAAATTTACATCTACACAAGTCCGAAAAGTAACTCAGTCTATAGCCTCTAATTCTAAGTTAATGAAGTGAGTATATCACATATATTATGCATACTATATGATTGAAATACGAAAAGTAATCTACAGATAAAATGCGAAGGTGATTTTTGGACATTTTAGATTTTGAGAGGAGCGATGGAGCCATTGGTTTCACAATGATGTTTTTACTTTTCTGTGGACAACTTTTCGACCAGAAGGAGTGCTCCGATCCGTACACGTTTACTCTGTTTCCGACAGGAAATGACATCTATTTTGTACTTTAAAAATGTCATTTTCGACTTTCTTAATTAATAGTTTTTTTTTTAATGTGTATAAAAAAAAATTACCAAAAATGACGAAAAAACGTCAAAAATACGATTACATTAAATCGAGATTTTTCATTTCTCCGCCATTTTGAACTAATGGACTTTCTGTAAATTTTCACCGAATATGTAACTGCGTATACCTACTATATTTATGTAAATTAATTTTCAAATATTTTTTTTTTCAAATTTGGGCTATTTTTAGCCATTATATTTATTGAGGTATTTAAAAGTCATAAATGGGGTAATTTTGGAGTATTTAGACCTGAAAATTTAATACGGTATTAATTGTACGTTTCTTTAATTATATTTAAAAAATCTTGAAAATCGGTAGTCACGATTTTTATTTTTAACCATTATAATGTTTTCGACAAAATGAGTTTTAAGAGTTGAAAATTTAATACATGATTTAACTATAGGTACGTCACTCTAACTGTTGGTATTACAGAAATCTAAAAAAAAAGATCGGTAGGTATAGTAAATATTTTTTGTAGTTTATTTTAGTTTTTAAAAAATGTAATACAATATATACTTTATATATATTTAATATAACGTTAGTCGTACCTACAACATAAATCGACGGTAAAAAAATAAT
The DNA here is from genome assembly GCA_025469235.1 of Pemphigus obesinymphae. Lineage (NCBI taxonomy): Eukaryota > Metazoa > Arthropoda > Insecta > Hemiptera > Aphididae > Pemphigus > Pemphigus obesinymphae. The sequence continues at coordinate 26,888 of JAIPRL010004210.1, forward strand.
ATTTGTTTTAGATTCTGAGCGGAGCGAGGGAGCTATTGGTTTTACAATGATGTTTATTTATTTTATTTTTATTTTTTTCGAGTGCACGCGAATTTCGCGCATGTCCTATAGTAACTTTCTACCTATCGCTACTTTTTTAACCATATTTCGTTTAAAGCTAAAAGACGGGAACAAAATATAGGTACTTTTGTAGTTTTATGCTTACCACATACATATATAATTGACAGATATCTATTAGGTACATTGATTATCTTATAATATAGTATATTATACTCATTATTCAATATAATTATTTATACCTACTCAAAATATATAATCAAAGGTTATAACTTATAGTTATAGGCTAGAATATATAAACTATAAGTATACGTTACCTATATAACAGTGATAGTTAGAACGGTACCCAAAATACGCTTATCACTTTTCGGTCATATTACCTCGGTCATATAATACATAGGATGGTTAAGTAATATACATTCCTCTCGGTTAACGTAATATTATATTGGAGTACAGATTCTGTTGAGGGTCTAACGATTTTTGAAATATTTAATACGTGTCAAAAAAGATTTCAGTTTTAAAATCATCCATATCAAATTTACGGCTAACATATATAAATTTATATCGTCAAAAACTACACGAATAGGGTATACTAAGTACATATTATGTAACATGCATTATTACATCGACTTTAAAAAAAAGTTAAAAAATAAAGTCTTAGCTAAGCCAGTCTCCGACCAAACGTTTAAATTACCTATATGTTCTGAGTACACTTAATAATTGATATAAATTTTCTAATAATGCAGTAATATATTTAAAGGTAGAAAATTATTTCATGTTACATTTTTAATAGTTTTATGGATTTATTTTCATTTCTCTTTACATTTTAGATATATATAGGTATTAAATTATAATAACTTGTTGTATATCTAGTACTATTGCACAAAAAAGTAATTAGTTTGTTGTACTAATTTTACCGATGAAATTAATTTACTTCAAGACCTAATATACGGTACCTACTTAATATATTCATATACCTATAACATAATTATGTTTCTTTTTATAAGTTTAGTTAGTCTGAAATAAAAAATGAATGAACGAGGTTAAATATCACAAGTTGTCTGTCTTCTAACACAAGGAAATTATATAATCTATTTAATTTAAAACGTTTCATCAAATTATGGATTTATAATGTATAATTTTAAAAATTTTGAATGTATACATTGGTAGGTACATATTATATATTTCAAAACATTTATATTATTCATTAATGTGTTTTAATGACCATTTGTTTTAGTCAAACAACTAATAGGATATTCAATTTATTGTGATATAAGTATAAAATAATGTATAAACCACAGGTTTAATTATATTTATACAGATGTATATATCATACTATGTTTATTTTTATATAGTTTGTAAAATTTTGAATAAATTTAAGGAATATCTCCAAACAAGGAAATTCTATTTAACAAAAAAACGTTTCTCCAAAGTATATATTTATAATGTATATACCTACAAAATATATATGTAGGTACCTATACAAATTATAGTATTCACAAGTTATAGTATTCGCCAATTTCTAAATTTACCAAGCATTATTTGATGTTGTATGAATATTATTTTAATTTTATTTAACTGTTGTCATGTGATTGTTGAATTATGTTACTACTGTATAGAGGATTTTAATATACGACATTACATCAACAAGAGTTCTTACAATATTTTGTTAGTTTTCAAAAACCAAAATAAGAACTAAACTCTAAATGTAAAATACTAAATGTATATAGTTATGAACTTATATTAAATCAAGTTATTCTAAATAAATATTGTATTTTATAATATATAGAAAAGATCACATTAAATCGCATTTTTTTCTACAATATTACTCTTTTGATATAATGTTAAACATACTGAATAACATCATTAATACTTAGGTATAGAGTAGGTACACCGAAGCTCCGCTCAGAATCGGTTTTTTCGAATGCAATGATTTATCATTGCTTTCAAATGCAATACTTCCACCAAAAGTATCTTATCCGATAAGCTTCCACCCCTACTGACACCCGACGACCGAAGTGCACCTTTTTTTTTAAGCTTTTTAAAACTGATTTGATTTTTTTTTTTTACAATTTTTAGTATATTTTAAGTTTATAACCTATTAAAATATAGGTACCTGTCATTTTACGACATATAATTTATCTGGTAATAAATATTCAGATTTTCGGAATTAAAATTGCTCGTTTCATAATTCTATACATTTAACAATCCACAATTTATTCAAAAAAAAAAAATTCCCCTGAAATTTGAATTTAAAATTTTTTTACACCTATTTAATGAAATTTAAATACACTTAATTATAGGTAGAATATCATTAATTAATTTGTTTTAGGTCATCAGAATAAAAATAATTACAAAATTAATTAAATAAATATAAAAAAATAATTCAGATATTTAAAATTCTATACACGTACCTATTAAAACCAAAAATGATTGACATTTAAAAAAATTATATTTTATGGTAATGGATTAGACTAAAATAAATAATCAGTGAACATTTATTTATAAATTATTATATATTAATTCGAAAACAATGATAAACCATTGCATTCTATAAAACGATTTTGAACGGAGCTTGGTTATATGATATGATTATAATATTATCGTAAAACCAAAAAAATATTTTAAATTTTATGACATCATCACATATTATACTATTTCAGTATTATATAGTAACCATGAAAATTTAATTTGTTATTTAAAAAAAAAAAAAAAAATTATGAATTTATAAAAAATGTCCAGTATAAAAGTGTTGATTGAGATTTTTCGATTCAATTTCCTCCTCCGATCAGAAACTCTCATGTATATTATTAATGAATCAATTGAGCAAATATTTTATAACTACCTACCTTGTTTGTTAAAAAAACGTGACTCATCGTTTTATCTATACAGTATACTTACATATAAAATTGTTTTATCTGCTCTAGATTTATATTTAGACTATACCGGAAAATAATGAATGGATGTTTATGAAAAAAAAAATGTATAATTCTGATATCGATTGCAAAATCTATAATAAATATTATGAAATACACTTTATATTTTCCATAATTTTTATTATTTATATTTGATATTTAATTCTGTATTTATCCTGAGCAAAAAAAAAAAAGTTTTTCAGATACAGATGATTGTCAACAATTGTTAACAGAAGTTAATCCAATTAGTATATAATTTTTATTTCAATTTGAAAGCAACAAAGATAAATCATTGCATTCGAAAAACGACTCTGGGCGTAATTCAGTAAAATATTATAAAGTAAAAAAAGTAACCGTGACATATTTATTTGTTATTTCCTCCAAAGGTATAAAATATTTCCGTTATAAAAGGTAGCTTATATACGTTTAAGAAAACTACCAGAAAAATTGGAAAATTACCTCTCTAATGTAGCAATTTAAAAAAACCGATTTGCTATTAAAAAATAACTTCACTCCAAAACTTCTTCTACCCGAAAAAAATATATACATAAAAAATAAATTAAATTAAAATAAATATATATTTCCTCACATTTTCAGATTATAATAATACCAATATTTATCTAAATACCGTAATTTAAAGCGTCTCGTGAATTTAATAACATATAATATATATTATATATTATATAGTCCTATTAAAGTATTCTTTATTTTAATTTTTTAATTGAAAAAAAAAAAATATATATATATATATATACTATAATTAATTTTAATAGTATATTTTTGCGTATTAGCTTAATAAGGTCATAATTAAAATCAAAGTTTGAGTTTTTAAAAAAATAGGTGTATTCGGTGAAATATTACGAATGTTTGGCAGGTTAATGCACGGGGTTAAATTGGGTCAGATTAAGTAAGGAATGTATTAAACGAGGTTAATACTATACATGTTTTGTTATAATGTTAATATAACATGTTTATGAGTTTCACGTGCCGGTAACGAATAGAAGGAAGGAATAATTATTATACCGACTGACATCTTCCGACCTAAAAAAATATAAATAGAATATGTAAATAAGCATATATATATAGGGAATAATTAGATGATTTAATCGTAAAAAAAAATCGTATAAGTTGATATATATTTTAAATGTTTTAATAGCTTTCCATACATTTTTTATGGATTTTTATTTACGCATTAGATCTTGGTTTTTATCTGTTAATTTTATAAATTTTTTTTTTTTTTTTGTAGAACACATATTTTTTATATTATTTTTACTTATTAATTATTAATATCATAAACTTAATATAAAATCAATGATAACAGAGCGTGTAGTGAAATTTTAAACTATTTTTCCATCAAATATCCTGTATCTGGCAATCTACAATCCACATTGTGTACCCAACGTCGTAATTAAATGGGACATGATTGATTTGATTGTATGGAAATGTATCAATAAAACACGTGACGAATATCCATACATATTATATACTTATATTGACACAAATGATTAGTTAAATATTAATATTACAGCCGGCAGTGTCGTGGGGAGAAAAAAAAACATAGAGGAAGACTAAGATTGGAGTAACAAATACACAAAATCGTCCAGAATCAAGAATATGCGCTTCGTGTTTAGAATAATTGAAAAGGAAATCGATAGACACAATATACAATAATATGAAAGACCGGATAATAATTACTGCAAACCAGATTACTATCTATGATTGGTTACTAAAAGTCAAAGGATAGAAATTTATAGAATAGGGTGAATTTTAAATTGTATTTAACTATTTATTTATTAATGAATTTATTTCAAGTCATATATACTTGTAGCTATACACAGTTTACAAATTCATACTTCAAATATTTAGAAAATCATTTTTTTTTTGCGTTCTTAAGTTTAAATGTATTTTTTTTTTTATCGTTATTTTTTTATATTATAACAATTATTAACATAACCTATTTCCATTTTATGTAATTAGTATCCCATTTGTGAAATCACCCGAAAAATTTCATCACCTCGTATGATTCGTGATTGGTGAATAATGAAAATAAAAATTAGTGACAAAATTATTTTTTACGAAATTCTTCAACATTAAATATTTGTTTATCAATACATTTTACAAATAACTTTAAGTATTTCAAAATGAATAAATTTTTTTAAATAATGTTTATAATGTTTTTTTTACAGTTTTTGGTTATGTATATATTATATTTGATACATTTTTTATTACTATTACCGTGGTAATAAAATATAATATACCTACAGACTTAAAGCACATACCTATATACATTTAGGAACATTATGGTCCGGAAGTTTTGTGTTATATTGAACAATATATAATCAAATTTCAATATAATATTTGTAAATCGTCCAATGATTTAAATAGGTAGCATTATAGTATTTATAAAGTTATTTTAAAACAATACATTTTAAAAATATTTTTTAAACATTTTTCCGTCTAAAATATTCGCAAAAAAACATTGCCTATTTAAACAGTAGTATTTTACTTTCTATAGAAATTTTATAAGAATTTTTTTTTACATCTCTGAGTCATATACCGCATTTTTCGTCTCTTAAAGAACCGTTTGGAAAAAATTATTATATTTGTATTACTATATTTATAACATATATTATGCTGATATACACGTAATATGATACTACTTCCAAAAAAACATATTGAAAAAAAATTTGAAAATAAAAACATTCATATATTTTTTAAAAACAGATTACTCTGGATTTAAAAATTGCTATTCATACTTGAATTATATTATATATTATATATACGTCACACTTCCGGATAATTATTGATCTTTTTCGTACTGAAATAACTTTCGGTAAAAATCAGATGGAATTGATACCTAATTGATATCACTATAACTTCTATCTTTTTTCCATACCCAAAATAATTTGATCCTAAAAAAAAGTAGTAATATGCAATTTATTCAAACAAAATGTCTTCCGAGTATAAAATTATTAGTTTATTAGTTATCTCGTGTTTGAAAACAAGTAAAGAAATTTTCCCATATTGGGCGAAATGCATTGTTTTTTAAACAATACCGAATCAAATATATTTGTTTGAATTTAATATTCACAAAGTTTGGTCACTAAAACAGAAACAATTTACCATAATGTTATATATAGGTACCAATTTCCATTTATGATTAATGCAATAGTTTACCATATTGTTGTAAACAATAAATGTATTAATTTATCACGTTTTAGAATTTTAACCATTTACAAATTTGGTTTTGTTTCCATCACATCGTTCAAAAGACAAATTCGTTTTTTCTGAGTTCAAAATATACACAATCGTCGATATTATATATAAAAAGATGCGTGTTCAACAATTGCTACCATTATATTGTACATCTTTATATTATATGTACCTATACGATTTGTACGACCAAAGTTCAAAGTGTTTAAACAGAGTTACAATAATATTATATTATAACAGTTGCAGAAAGTGTTAATTTAAATGTTTTTTAAAATCAAGATATTCTGGTTTCTATCAACCATATTTTTAATGATTTCTGCTATTCCACAGGTAAATAAAAACAATAATAATAATTAATACTTTATTTTATATCATATCATAGAAGTATAATTTTAATTTTGAACAAATATTCAAATCCTCTATAACCTGTATAATAATCAAGGCATTTTAATAAATATGTTCTTAAATATTTTTGTTTAAAATGTTTTACATTTTGGAAACTTTAAACGGTTTTATTATTATATAAATTACGAAAATGAAAAATGTTCATATATTAAATCCCACTTATAGAATTCATATCAATTCCTCGAGTATATGTGAATTTTATCGGATTATAAATCATGTCGGACTGTATAAATTAGAATAAAAGTAGGTATTGATAAAAAAAAATCGGTGTGAAGGGATATGTCTTTATTAACATAGACAATCAGAAAACAATCAACAACATTGTCAATTTCAAGTTTTATTAAAATATTCGGAAATGCACAGTAATATTTTCAGATTTTATTTAAAAAAATATTTATGTCTTAGCTGTAGATATAAGTATTACATAAACAATAGAAAAGTCGATAATTTTTTTAATATGCGAATAGAATTTGAATTAATCTAAAAAGAGTAGCTTATATTGGACCAACATTTTGTGATTTTCTCTTGAATTATTCAAATTTTTCAGTTCGAATTTTGCGTTAATATGAAACATAAATATGACTAATATTTTGGCATAATTAGTTTTAATTTTAATTTTTTTTTAATTTAAATTGAAAATTTTGTAATTTTTCTAAAACTTGTAAAGTGGTCCAACATAGGAAACTATAGGTTCTGACCGTTGATGTTTTTAATTAGATAGACCACCATAAAATATACCTATAGGTTAACTATTTTATTTAATTCAACTACTATAAATATTTAAAAATATATAAAACAACTCAAGTTTTATATGAAATTGATTATCTTCTCTATATTGTCAACAAAAATTACTACTTTTACTTATGTATTTACCCATATTAAAATTAAAATATCAAATAGATATCAATGTATAGGTAGATATAAATCTTATATTATGAATAAAAATAACCACTTGTACCTAAATATATTGAAATAGTAAGAACAGTATGTCCAAAATGTACTCTTTTTTTTTTATTAATTTGTTATGGTAGCAAAAATATTTATAATATTTTGTTATGAAATTTATATAAGTATATCTGAGATATAGATACTTACTTCAATTACTAAAAATTCACGGTACGTAATAATTTTGCACTAATGATAATAAATTATGTAAATGTAACTATATTTAATTATATTTCTTGAACAAGTTCGAATCTATTATTTCATACAATCATCAATATCTGGACAAAACATATTTCCAGTATAACGATTACAAAATATTTAAAGGTGATTAGTATAGTGAGTGGAATCACTTCGCTAGTCGGATAGGATACTGAAGGCGGTACAGGACATATATAATTTGATTAATAACAAGATTCTGAACAGAGATCAGTTTAATATACATAAATTATATATTACTATTAAAAAAATTTGAAAAATGTTTGACGTCAATATATATAAATTATTACTAATATTAATATATACCCACAGTAAAAATTCCAAATTTATAAAAACATTATAATTTAAATTAGGAATATAATCGATTTTTATGAATACGTATTTTGCTGTTTTCTCTTTTGATAATATTTTAGATGTTGCGAAAGATATATTATATATATTCACATAATCGTGTGTTTTTTTTTTTTTTATGTCTGCATACATTTTTTGGATAAAAGAAGTCCAGCAGGAGTTTTGGATTAAAGCTTTATTGATTGGAAATTAGTTCTAGTTGACACTTTAAAGAGATTAGTTTTCGATTTTTCCAGTAGTTTTCTTAATCGTGAAGTAAAACTATATTTTATAACGGAAATATTTATGAATTCAGGAAAAATAATAGTTGAAATACAGGAAATTCTACATATTATTTACACACTATGTGTGTTAATATAAATATATAATATAAATTATACAGAGAAACCTATTTTTTTAGATAGTATTATACTCAACTTCGTTAAGAATTATCTTTCGAATACAATGATTTACATTTTTTTCAAAATTAAAATAATAAAAATACATTATTCTGTCTGAGGAATGAACCGACTTATTTCTTAGGCATTTCATCTAGATGAAATGTATTACCACTTACCAGATAATGGTGAGTATGAAAAATGTATACCAAGTTTTCTGATCAAAAAGTTAAGAAAAAAAAAAACATAAATATTATTGTAAAACCAAGATATCAAAATTATACGTAAATATATGTTAGGTATCCGAAAACGAAATAATAACTGAATCGATGGATAGTTTAACTATAATAATATATGATTTGGATTGCGTTATTGAACAGTCGAAATAGATTCAATAAAAGAAAAATAATAGTGTAGTAGTAGACAAATGTTTAAATCACTAAAGTATTGATAAAAATAACTGAACCCTATAGAACAGCGTTGAACGGACGGGGTATTATACGATTGATTTTGAAACGTGTAAAAATGTGGTAACAATAATGGCGTACTGTATATAACGTGAAAATTGTTTAAATTTTTAAGGGAGAAATATGGGATAGAAGTAAACAGAATAAACCCATTCATACAAAATTTTTACCTCACTGGGAAGAATTCATCACGGAAAAATATAAGAACGTAATGAGACCGGTCGTGTACCGTTTGGACGGTCGAAATTTCGAGTGTGTGATGGCCGACGACGGTGACTGGTACGAGAAAACGTTTACCGAAGTTCGGTCTGCAGCGAAAAAACGGTGGAGAACGCAACTTCCGGAGGGTATCGACGATGCCGCGAGCAGTCATTTCGACGACAAGAAATCCAAAGTGACGATACGCGTGGAAAATCGTAACGGCGGCGACGCCGATAAGACGGACGAAAATATCGATAACGGGCTGAAAACGACCGGCGGGAAAATCTCGACACGTCGAGGACACGACGACGGCCGGAACACGACCCGAGTGGATACGGACCGACACGGTGGCGCTGACATCGGGTACACGGTCCCTAGGCGGGCATCCGACGAATCCAACAGCACGTACGCCGACGACTGGAACGCGTACGACAACTACGGAGACGGCGACGATTCGTCGGACGACAAGTCGCGCGCGACGACCGACAACAACCGGCCACGCAAAAACGACACGAAAAACGTCGCTGTACTGGCGGCCGTACGACACGGCGACGTCGACGGCACCGGTGAGTCGGACGAACGGGACGACGGCTGCGGTGGTCGTAAGTCAAAAGACGATTCGCCGACGGTGTTGGTAAACAATAACATTCGATTTAAATTTATCTTGAGTTCCGGTGGAGCACTGCTGGACCGCGGAGCCCCGTCGTCACTGCAGGCGACGGACAACAAAACGAGCCCGTCGGTGACGTTGAAAATCGAAAAACTCGCCGGAGACCAAAGTACGATAAAAGTACGTGATATGTCCGATTCGGACACGAACACGACACGATACGACCGGAATACCGACGGAACATAATACGCGTATATATCAGTGGCGTAGGGTGGGGGGGGGAGGTGCCAATAAACGCCATAATTAAAATGACATTTTTGTTTTTTATTATTATATTCAAAAAAGTAATATTAGCGTTAAAAAAATTTTTTACTAATTTACTAGAATGCTTAGGTAACGTAATAATTAATAACTAATAAATTATAGTAAATAAATAATATTTATGTAACAAATATAATGTTAATATTTAAATAAAAAACTGAAAAAAATAAACTTATTGAACTAGGCAAAATATATTTTGTTTATTGTGTCCAATCTAACATAATTGCATCCTTCTGGGAGATCTTTTAGAAAATTCCAACAAAATATCTTTCTCTATATTGTTATATAGTCTAACTCATCTTTAATTTATGTTAGCTAACGTCAAGCTTAACTCTTATATGCTACTTTAGATTTATACTTATATAGATATTAATTTGATCATTTATACACATTTAATAGTTCAATAAATTAGAACTTGAATATTAGAATTTGATTTAAATATTAGAACGGCTATATCTATGACTATATGCAGAGGTGGATTTGGGGAGGGACGCAGGGGAACGGAGCTACTCTTCATTTTTTTCATGTTTAACAGCGTACCCCTTAATTTATTTATCAAGGAACGCAAGGAATGCAGGTTTGTTTTAATTTTTATTTAACATTTTTAAAAATTATAATTTTTTTTTTAGAAAAATCGTGAAATTACGAAAATGAATGTTTTTTGTCCTTATCACATAATAAGTTTTAGATAAAAAACATGATATAAAATGTTGAATAGTTAATCTTATTAAATCATATTAGTATCATATAGGTAATAAATAACCTTCATTATCTGTGAATGGCTAAAGCCTAAAAGGATGGTGAAATCAATGCGACACCGATAAATTTCATTTTGATCTACAACTACAACTTCCTCGATTATTCATTTAAAAGTAAAAGTGTTAAATTATATTGAAAGAAAAATGCTTACACTATTCTATCTTGAAAATATATAACCCAACAATGATGTAAAAAAATTTTAGATTTTTCTATTCTATTCATGTTATATAATAATCGAAAAAATTTTTTAAAATGTCCCCTGGTTAAGAAACTTTGGATAGGGGGTGTGGGGGATGAAGTCCTCCACGGACGGCTTACTTTTTCTTTAATATGTCCCGGAACGCTGATTTTTTAACTAAGCTCAGAGTCCGTCCTTATTTTTTTTTCCGATTCAACCACTGACTATATGTATACATAGATAATACAATATCTTTTGCTTATCACATATTATCGTGGTTAACCTAATGAAACTTGGTTACTGAATTTAACAAATACAAGTTTTGGTTATTGATAAGATAATAAAAAACATAATTAGGTTTATCGTGAAAACATGCGTTAAGTACGTTAATAATAAATGAGCCATAGACCTTATACTATAATTATAAAGCTAACTACTATTGTTAAAATTAGATCATATAAAATTGCTATAAAAATAAAAAGGCCCGTGGGAGGGGCCATGGTCCCCCTGGCTACGCCACTGGTATATATACGCGTATAGCTATTAAAAATTTTTTTAAAATATGTTCAACAGTTCATTTTCATTTGATTATATCTAACTTATATTATAATAGTTTTTGTGTATATTATTCGTTTTTTTAGTACTAGTCGCTATATCAATCAGAGATGGCCAGCCATAAAATACTACGAGTATTAGCCGCAAAATATAAAGAATAATATGTTAGAGCCAAGAAAAAAGAAAACGGTTTTCACAATTATTGTAAAATACGGAAATACAGTGCACATAATTGCCCTATTTTGTATTATCATAGATTAGATATCACATGTAATAATATGTGTAAATAAATGTTAAAAACAGTAAGATGATTTTATTTTTCAGAAGTGTTTTTTCGAGTATTCTGTTAAGTTGTTTGAAATATGGCTAATAACTGGTAAATGAAGTTCGTACAAGTTCATCTAAATGTTCATTAGTCAGTTCAGATAGATATTTCTATTTAATGAACATAAGCGTTGAGTACTGTGATTCATACACATAAGTAATCCAAAATTTTGGGATGTCTAAACATTCTTTCAAGATTCTATGACCAAAATGCCATTTATTTTCATTTTTTTTCAGTCCTTTTATCCCATCGTTCTCTTACAGTTCTGGTAGTTCTAATTTTACACTTACTGTGTTCTTTGTAGTGGGTGATGAAACAGAACAGATCAACAACAAAATACTTTTTCAGGCATGAAAGTGAAGGTTTTAGTGTTCTTAAATCATTACATTTGCCATTGATTGCTTCGGCAAGACCAGACGTTTTACACAAATAATCTTATATTTCTAGTCGAACGACTGGAAGGCTCTCAATAATTTTCTTCAGACATTTGAAATGAGCGAATGTTTTAGTCTCAACGTATTTCCGAAAGAGTCTAAATATGGTAGTTAAGTTAAATAGGTACACTTTGCGCTAAATCAGAAATAAGATTTTTTCCTCCTTGTAATGATGATGTGTTTAACATTTGTTGTAAATGCTGAACCACATCTTTAAAAATCTACAAAGCCAAATGTAACGACCACCGGAGGGTCATTAAGTAGCCAACTCTACAAAAAAAGTGATGCACCGTTGCGGGAATAATATATGTTACCTGGTCCTTTACAAAAGTCAAGCGTTGTCAGATTGGGCAGCGTTTCCATTTAATTATATTTATTATTTACTTTTTAAAATCTGTATTATTATTTTCCTTGGTCTGCAAGAGCCGCACGAAATTAACTCAAGAGCCGCAGTTTGGCCACCCCTGCTGTATATTATGTGCATAGATTATGTGTCTCCCAGAGATGTAATATATAATATATATATATTGTATAATCGTATGTATTTGTGTTGTCTTGTATACAAAACTATACTCTATTTATATATGACATTATATTTAAGATAATTGTCTTATTACTATTTGTTGGTTTGAAAGTATTGTACACGCGACGTGCAGGGCTTAATTGGACCGTTTTACACGTTCGGTGCACAAACGGACTGTGAAACTCGAGTTTGCACAGACCGACTGAGTGTCCAATACGTGTGTAAACGTTAAAATCGCGCAGAGTTCAAAATTTTGGACTGCACGAGTTCAGGCGGTGTCTTACTTTGCGCAGTCGTCCCGTGCGTGTACATGGATAACTGTGGGCAGAGGCGTTCTCAGGATATTTCAATGGAGGGGGATGAAAAAAATGGTTACAAAATAAGCCGTAAGGGTTTTGCCTCACAACTCCCATATTATAATAATGAATATTAAAATAATGATAGTTGATAAT